>JAHKKF010525515.1:0-21110 GCA_019740295.1 Labeo calbasu | reverse complement strand
AGACGCTGTCTTAAAAATGTTCAACCTTTTACAGTGGCAGTCCAAATTCTATTTTTAATTTTCATTTCAAAGCAAAAGTCTGCTTTTTTGCATTTGTAAGCCAGTTGGTGTTTTGTTTTTTTGCCTTAGGTTAGCTTGGATTAATTAGCTGAATTCTATGGATGTTTCTCAGTCTAGCTCCCTGCCTGCTGTGCTGCACTGTTTGCGCGAGGATTAACAACATCAGACCCCTTCAAAATAAGTAAACCCCACCACCTCATTCTGACAATGAAAGAAAAGACTGTTTACTTTCTGCAAATGATGCCAGCCCAAGGGTAATGGTCTAATTCTCCCCTAATGTTTTCAAATAGAGCACATAACTAATGAGATGAGCTCTTTGTTTCTAGGTGGTCTTGAGACTGACTGTGCACTTTTTTGTACTTTCGCTAAGTTCAGAAATGAAAGTCTCCTCCCTCTATCTACAGGATACCTTTATTTGTTTACGCCTCTCTCTCCTCCGATCCCCAGATAAATGTCTCCCTGACAACCCGTGGGGATGGATGCAAGCTGGATCCGACATTTCTGTTTGCTCATTAGCACAAGTTTCCTGTGTGCTCTATTATTGAGTGCATTCTTCAGATCTGTGGACAATGATGTGAGTATTACAGTCAAATGTTTCTCCCATCACTTCGAGTGTTTTCATCTTGTTATGCACTGCCGTAGTCATTCTGTTCACAAGACCGATGCAGTCTGGTACCCCTTAACAGTGGTTGAGCGGGATCGATTCCAAGTCTTGATAGACTCCCCTATTTTCTCTCCCCTGCATCCAGAAAGCTGTGCTCTGTTGCAGGCATCTGCTCTAGTTTACATAGCATTGCATCATTCATTTTAAAACATGCGAATGCAGTGTCATTGCAGTTGCCTGGGATGTTAGTTAATGTAGTTTTACATTCAGTCTATACAGAGAAAGTGCGGTATGACAAAACTACATTACTGTTCACATTTGAGGGCAGTGTTTTTCTTTCTATCTATTTTCTTTTCTTTCTATTCATCAAAGAATCCGGAGTAAATACAATATATTACAGTTTCCACTAAAACATGAAGCAGTACAACTGTGATAACAAATGACAAAAAACAAATATTTCTTCTAAATCAGCATATTAGAATCATGTGACACTGAAGCCTTGAGAGCTTCAAATTAACACGCAGTACAATACACTGTGGAAACCTATTTTCACCAGAGTGAGTACTTCTGTAGTACCGCATTTTTATTTTTATTCACAATAGCAGTTTTTAGCAGTGGTGACATCTCTAGTGCTCATTTAATGGATTGTGCCGGCTCTCCATTCCACCCGCCACTCTCAATTGCAAATAAACTGCGGCCTAGCAGGTAACTTTGTCCGAGCAGCTTTCTATGCTATCTTTCCTCCCTGTCACTCAATGCCACTTCTACTGATATCGGATATATGATAAAAGTCTCTGCACTTGCTCCAGGCCAAAGATGTTAACAGTTGTGTGTAACAAAGAGCTTTTCACTTCACAAGACATTAATTGATGGACTGGATTACTCGTGGATTTATTGTGATGTTGTTGCACTTTCATTCAGACAGCACCCTTTCACTGTAGAGCAAGTGATGTACAGTAATGCTAAATTTCACCATATCTGTTCAGATGAAGAAACACATCTTGGATGGCCTGAAGGTGAGAACATTTTCAGTAAATTTTCATTTTTGGGGTGAACTATTACTTTCGTTGGTCAATCATACCCCTAAATCAAAAACACAGTTATTAGAAGCTTAGATATAAAGTGTTCTGGATGCATGCAAATTAGCTTTAAGGGTGAAGCTGACTTCCAGGACATAAATTTACAGATAATGTACTCACCCCATTGTCATCCAAGATGTTCATGCCTTTCTTTCTTCAGTTGTAAAGAAATTATGTGTCTTGAGGAAAACATTTCAGTAATTATCTCCATATAGTGGACTTCTATGGTAACATCCAAAATGCAGTTTAAATGCAGCTTCAAAGAGCTCTAAACAATCCCAGCCGAGGAATATGGGTCTTATATAGCAAAACACATTTATATACTTTTTAACCTCAAATGCTAGCTCTGCCATGCGCATGTGCACTCTGTGTAATCCGAGTCAATACAGTTAGGGTATGTCGAAAAACTCCCATCTCATTTTCTCCTCCAACTTCAAAATCATCCTACATCGTTGTTTTACCTTTTTGTAAAGGCCGTTTGACCTTCTTTGCATGTTCACTTTGTAAACGCTGGGTTGGTACTTCTGCAGCGACGTAGGATGATTTTGAAGTTGGAGGCTCCATGGAGCCTCTTCCTGTTAGTACCCATCTGTTTTCCAAGTAGGCATGAGGTCTCTTTGCTGCAATGGCTTCAAACGGGTTTTTCTCCAACTGTTCCTCTGTGATTCCAAAATATCCTCTCTTCTGATAAAAAACGTGGTAAATTGAACTGGAAGTTCATCTGGGATTATCTAGGATTAAAAGGCCAATGCAGTTAACCTTTAACAGCTGAAGAACCATATAAGAATGTATATTAACACTTATTCTTAACACTAAAGTTTGAAGCAACCAGAATGCATGAGCATGCCCTGTTGAAAAAAACAGCATATGCTGGTTAGGCATGTTTTGAAGCACGGCTGCTGATTTGTGCTGGTTTAAGCCGGTCCTTAGCTGGTCATGAGCAGGATCAAGTTGCTTAGAACCAACACATGACTAGCTAAAGACCAGCTTAAACCAGCTCAAACCAGCAGCCACGCTTCAAAACATACTTAACCAGCATATGCTGTGTTTTCAACAGCGTGATTCAGAATGAAAGACAGAAACATTTCTTATTTTCTTAATTTCTTTATAAGAAAAAAAAAGAGGTGAGTTAACAATAGTTGATATAAGAAAAGAAAACGGGGTATATTTTAATATTTGATAAACATTTGTGTGTCTACAGTATATATTTGTAGCTACAGTATCAGTCCCTGATATGAAAACTGCAGAGACAGGAATAGTCATATTCATTCATTCGTTCATTCATTCAGTAACAAGGAGAGAATCACACCTGCACCATATATGGTTTTTGGTCCTCCTGTGATCAGAGGAACTCCAAAATGAATAGTTTTCTTCAGGCAGTGAAGTTACATATGTGCTTATATATTACATGGGTTTGGCAAACAGCAAGCTAGTATAACATCTTTGAGCCAATACTTGGAATAAAGTTGGATCATTAAAAGGGTTCACTTGGTTTTCATCCAGTCAGTACATCCTTGGCAGTCTCAGCATAGTCCTCTAATTAACAGATTTATTGTCATAACTTTCAATTTTTTGGTAAAATGTAGTCTCTTAAAAACTGTAGAACAAGACATTTATGCGTGAATTAAAAGTCATTTAGGACTGTATTCTACCTCAGCAGTGATAGCAATGGTTCCATGTGCTTAAAACAAGGCAAAGAAGCACTTCTTGACGAGCTGGTCCTTTTTTTTTTTTTACATTTTGGGGTATAACTGTGCTTGGATATTTGGAGGTAACATATTTGTGGTCTTATTATAATAAGATAAATTTAAATACAATGATTAAATGAGACCCAGAGATGCTGTGGCAAGTCTGAATGGACAAAATGTTCTTAAACCATTAAAAAAAAAATTATTGCAGCCAGTGAAGATCTCAAAGATCTCAAAGTGACATTAAGGGGCCTTTCACACAGGATGCATTCTTGCGTTAAATACAGCTAGACAGAGCCAACAGAAATGACCTGAAAGCTGATTTATAGCATTCATAGCTCAGGCAAGGTACGAGCAATATCAAGGTTATGGGTTTGATACAATGTATATCTGATACAGTGTATACCTTGAATGCAATATAAGTTGCTTTGGAAAAAAGATCTTCCAAATGTATTAATGTAAATTTTACATTGTATATAGTGTATAGCATTTACCCCTGTACATTTCATTTGGAAATGAGCTTATCCTGCCAAACAGCTTCATTTATATGGACTAAAAATGTGTATATGTGACCAAGGAATTTTTTTTGTATGGTTTGTTAGGATAGGACAATATTTGGCTGAGATACAACTATTTGAAAATCTGGAATCTAAGGGTGCAGAAAAATCGAAATATTGAGAAAATTGCCTTTAAAGTTGTCCAGATGAAGTTCTTAGCAATGCATATTACTAATAAAAAGGTAAGTTTTGATATATTTACGGTAGTAAAATTTACAAAGTATCTTCATAGAACATGACCTTTACTTAATATCCTAATGATTATTGTTGGCTATTGCTACTTATGACTGGTTTTGTGGTCCAGGGTGACATATCTTAAAACAATCTCAAAATATTTCACAGAAGAAAGTCATACAGGTTTGTAACAACATAAAGGTGAGTAAATTATGACAGAATTTTAATGTTTGAGTGAACTATTCCCTTAAAAATGCAGTCAGCGTTGCCAAATCTGCAGTTTTCCTGTGGAATTGGTATACTTTAACAATATTTCCACAGGTTGTTTTTAAAGTCCGCGGGTTGAAGCGACCCCAATAACATGATATTTAGCCCCTGGAATGCAAATTGTACCAGGGGAGCCCTGCCACAAAAAATATGTATTTTACCCCCCAGAATTTTTACAGAGGGACCCCGTTTGAAACGCGATTGGGCTAGTTTTGGCTGGCAATTGGGCGGGTTTTGTTGCGAAAAACCTGGCAACCCTGAATGCAGCTGTGAAAAACAGCATGGACCAATAGCATCTGTCCAGCACATTTATGAGCAGACATTGAGCCGATGGACAGAAAAACGCATCTTGTGTGAACGGTCCCTGAGCAGTCCTCTGGTTTTGTTAATGATACTTCAAAGTGGTACAGGCGTTTGACAAAATGTAACAGACCACAATGGGATTTTTAGGGGACGAACTACGCAATTCGAACTGCTTCTCACCACTCTTTTTAAACCTACTTTTTCATAACTGATTGTCAAAAGGTTTTGAGCCACAAACTTTGAGGATTGGTCCTCCCCACAGTCTGGTGCCAGACAAGAAATGTCTGGTAATGTACGCTGGCTGTGCCTCTAGGGAATCTCTGCATGTGAGAGAGTTGGAGAAAAGGGGCATTCCCTCAAGCACGAGCCTCAATCTCTTTTCATCGCAAAGTTTCATTACCGTCCTCTGAACTCATGCATGATTTAGCCAGTGTTCTAACTGATTCTGCTAACAGGACGTTGAAAGACTCTCTCTCTCTCCCTCACTCTTTCTCCTTCTATCTTTGTAGCACTCTCCATCCTCCTAACACACACAGATCGTCTTAATCTAGATCTCTCCATATTGCATCAGCCATCCCCTCTTCCTTTTCAATGCGTTGGACATAGCCTCATATTTTTGAGTTTGACTTTCCTACATCTGTTCATCCATGAAATATTCTATCATGTATCGAGTCCCATTTGGTCAAAGTTCTCACGATATGTGTTTGTCAGCGCACTCACTTGCGTGTAACCTACATTAGCCTCACCATGCGTAAGGGACTATAGGGAAAATAAGAGCTGTAGTAAGTACAGGAGAGAAGTTGCCATGACTCATCTCTCGAGGGTTCTTCTGGGACAACCTCGGATGGCACTGCCATAACAGGGAGCGTGTGCTTGCACTGGCTCATTGAACTCATGCACCTGCAGATAGGAAAGTGTAGGGAAGTGTTTCCAAAACCGAGGAATTCCAACTGACAGGCATGTCAAACTGTAGTCTCAATCTTCTCAATGATCTCAACCATTGATTTGGACGGTGACAGTAAAGTGCACTCATCCTGATCCCAGAGGCTACCGGGACTGGAGTCCCCGTCGGTACTCAGCTCATCATCCTCTTCTTCCTCGTCATCGTCATCCACGCAGGAGTCCTCATCGCATGATTCCATGTAGTGCAGACCCAATGCATTGATTCCAGAGTCTTCTGAGCTGGAGGGAGACGAGCAGTGGTCCATTTTAGGGCCTGAGATCTTCTCGTTTGGTTGGCTGTGTTTAACAGTTGGGCCTGTTTGCCGTGTGTGCTTGTTGGTACGCTGGGGTGCAGGTTGAGGTGCCGGCGTCTGGGGTTGGTGTGTGGGATTTGGTGTAGGTGGAGGCGGCCTTTGCACATAACACATCTTACCGTTGATACGTTTGACCATGTAATCATCCACAAAGAGGTCGGAGATGACGCAGAACTTGGGCGACTCCGGACAGGGTGGAGCCTGGAACTTGGGGGCCGTCCTGAGAAAGCGCTCAGCCAGGGAGATGGACAGGTTCATGGTATGGGTGTGACCTGAGGGGGCGACTGGAACCGAAGTGCTGGGAAGTTGGCATACACTGGTCATTGGTTGGTAGACGTATTTACCTGCAAAGAGAAAAACAGCAGATTGAACTTTTGCTTTTCAGTAACATTCATTATGTACAATATCGAATACAACAGATGCCCCAATGCAATTCTTTCTGAGAAGGAGACACTGATATCATCAGCTAAATGTGAGAGAACTTAGATGCCAAAAAGCGAGGTTGAAAAATAACTTAAATTCAAATCCCATTGTAGAGTTGACAGTCTTGGGTTGCTATTGATTTGTCTGCTGTGCTAGTGATAGCTGTGATAGCTGCTGTTATAAGTTGCTAGATACTTGCACTGTACAACACAGGTTACTAATCTGAAAGTGTTAGTCTTTCACAGAGGACAGAATTGATTCTTTCACAACCAGCAATCTCACGCAGCATGGAAAGAATGTGGCATATTCTCAACTTTAGAGGTCATAGAGCGGACATGTGCTCTATACTGTTTAGGATAAGATACTGTATAAAGGAATACAGTAATGCAAAAAATGTTTTAAAACACAAGGTACATTTGATGTTTTTTCTGCATACTTTTATGTTTTATGTACTTTTAATAGCTTACGACATTATGCTTGGCACATAACAGTAATGTTATTTTAGCATCACTGAGGTACTGTTATAGATTTTACTCAATATTTTGTTAACTATTAATTAATGTTAATTAATGTATTAATTAACGTGAAGAACAATGAGCAATACATTTATTACAGTATTTATTAATCGTTGTTAATGTTAGTTAATGAAAATACAGTCATATATTGTTAGTTCATCTTAATTCACAGTGCATTAAGAAAGGAATAATGTACATTTAGCCGGTTGCTATCACAGAATAAAGCCCGACAGGCTTATCAGCTGTTGTCTAAGACTGAAGGGCTTTATTCTGCGATAGCAACTGGTTGGATGTACATTATCCTGCTTATTACACGGTACTTGCCACAAAAGTAAATAATTAAACATAAAACATTGATCTGAGTTGAATTATTTGAACACAAAAGAAGAAAGCTGTTACAAGGAAGCGTCAAGTTCAAACAAAATGGACGTTTAAGGGAGACAGGGTGCAATCAAGGGTGCAATCATACCACAACATTTCACCACTAAATAATTATGCCGATAAAAGATATTGATTTTATACAAAAATGTTTCAAAATGTGTACAAAACAATCGTCGCAAAATGACAGCAGCTCCATTTGTATGAAACGAGAGAGTGGGTCTGCAATACCTGGATTACACAATTAATTAAATAACTGTACTCATAATATTGAATTGAGTTTTGATATTTATTAGCCAACCAAACGCAAAGCTTCCACAAAGAAAAAAATGTTCCCAGCAAGCAAACAGCACCGACTGCAGACAGTTATGGATGAGCCTGTGTTATTAGTCTTTACTGGCTGTTATTTGAGAATATCAAACCTTAGAATGTGGCGACTGACCAATCAGAATCGAGACAGGCCGTTGAATTCTTAGAAAATAATGCACACCCGAGGTGGTGATACGGCCACGACATGAAGTTGAAGGTATGCATTATTTTCAGGGAAACGAACAGCAAACATAATTCCAGGCAGCTACTGACTGCATTACATGTGTATACCACATGATTTCCGTTATTATTTAGGTCCTTACGGCCTAAAACAGCAAAATATCCAAAACTCGCCAAACACATAACTATAATAAAAATATGGGATAAAAACGACAGATTGTTTCCATGTTTTGGCCACAAAATTATGGTTTATTATGGACGGAAAGCACATACTCTACTTCTCCCACTTTCTCTCCCTTACAGAGGCACACACATACAGTTTGCACACACGTTAGCATACACGCTAATGTTGTCAGCGATGCTCTGACAATTAACAACATAAAAACAACATGAGTTATCAACGGCGCTGTTCCTGAAGAAAATGAACTTAATGTTTCACAATTAGTAGAGAAGCTGCCAATCACTTTTGAGAGACAAAGACTTGAGAGAGGTAATTCACAAGCTCTCCCTGTCTCTCTCTCTCTTTCCGTCTGTCTGCTTGTCTGTCTGTCTGTCAAATAACTTCATTATTAATTACATCTGTCTGCGATCAATGGCTCAAGCGTCGTTACTAGGTCTAAAATGACGTTTTTGAATTAGCAACTAAGGTGTTGGATGAGCTGCGTAAGAAATAAATCCTACTCACAACAGCATTTTAAGGACAAAAAAAGACAAATATCTTGAAATATATAACCTGATCTATATCTTGAGGTGTGGTAACCGTAGTATAAGCGTGATAAATTCGGAACAATGAGTTTTCGTTATTTTCAAAAAATTCAACACCAACGGCCCATCATCAATTATTCCTTACTTAATACATGGCTCTGTGGAATACTCAATTCTGATTGGTCAGATTCCACATTCCAAGGTATGTTTTTCCCTGATAACAGCTGGTAAAAACTAATAACACAGGCTCATCCAGGTAACTGCCTGAAGTCAGCACTGTTCGCTTGCTGGGAATATTTTTTCTTCGTGGAAGCTTTGCGTTTGGTTGGCTAATAAAGTATTAAAACTCAATTCAATATTATGAGTACAATTATTTGATTATGTCATCCTGGTGTCGCGGACTCGCTCTCTCTTTTCATACAAACACAGCTGCTGCCATTGTGAGACTACTGTTTTGTACACTGTTATGGATTTTAAGATTAATTTACAAACTGGAAAGATTTTGAAACATTTTCGTCTTAAATCAAAAAATTTTTTATCGTCATAATTATTTATGTGGTGAAATGTTGTGTAATAAGACTCCACCATATCCTTTAAATGTCTGTCTAGTTTGAATGTGTTGCAATGGCTTTTTTCACGGAAGCGTTGCATTCAGATATTTAAACTCAGATCAATGTTTTGATCACGTTTGTGGCAAGCAGCCCTGTAATAAGCTGGATCATTTTCATCCAGCCGGTTGTTATAAGCCTGTTGGGCTTTATTCTGAAATAACAACGAGCTGGATGTACATTATCCCTTACTTAACAAGCACAAATTTATATTTTTTGAATACATTAGTAAATGCTGAAATTAACATTAAATAAGATTAATAAATGCTGTAAAAGTATGTTCATTGCTCATTCTTAGTTCATGTTGACTAAAGTCGTTAACTACTGTTAACTAATCAACATTATTGTACAGTGTTATCAATACTGTTTTTGCATTTATTTTCTAGTTTTAATTTTAGTTTAGGTTTTGGTCATTTTTAATACTTTGAATAAATTAATTGCATTTTAGTTCATATTTGAATAAATTAATAGATTTATAAAACAAATACAAGATTTAATTAATTGACCCACAATTCACAGACTATCTGAAAAGGGAGCACTTGAGGCATTTAATGATAAGAGCAAGCACATATACACAATATTGATTTTTTTTTTTTTTTTTTTTTTCTTCTCTTATTCGATTTTGCTTTTAGAAAAAAAACTTTTGTGCGGTCAGTCTTAACAGTCTCTTTGTAAAAAAGTTCACAGGTATATCTCATCTAAAAGCAATTCCACTGCATTTCCCCCACAGAGTGAATGGAGTTTGAGTGTATGGCTAGTATCTCAAAGGCAGAATTCCCTACAGAGATAGAATGGATTCTTTGCTCTGGAACATCCTGAGGCCCAGCTGTCTGTGAGGCTGGAGAAAGAAGCATTTCCATCTAATCCGAACCTCTACTCATTTAGAGCAGTCTGATATCACAGATATCTGTCCGAAACAGCGTTTTCTGTAGCAAAAAATACTTTTATCTGCTCTGTTTAGCTATTTCCATCTTGTAGATTTATTATCTCAACCCCTAAACAACGGAAAGACACCTCGAATTTCCAACAGCGCTAATAAATGTCATTCAGCTGTGGCAGCTACTGACATACAATTCTGAATGAATCATTATTGCCCACATCACTTGCAGTTTCTGCTTCTCCAAACACACAGACGCATGTCTTTCTGACTATGTCTTGTTTCATCACAACCAACTTGTAATGTTGGAAGGCAATGAGAATCTTAAGATTGCAAATACACTAAATTTCTCATTATGTTTGGTTATGCAACACCTTTCAAGTCTCTCAATCCTGGCTCTGACGGCTTACAGTATATGGAGTATATGGCATTTATAAATCATGTTAACAAAAACTGGGAAGGTTGTATGGTATATACAATGAAGAGTGTGTTGTGGAAAGCACTTTGACACATGGTTTAGTCGTGCTTCAGACAACATGAGTCTGAGTCCTGACTCGTGTTTTTATTTTTAACCTTTCCCTCTCTCTTTCTCTCCCACATTGCATTCTGTCAAGCCTACTGTCTTATAAGATAAAGGTAAAAATGTCAAAAATATATAGTTAAAAAAGAGAGGGAAATAGGACAGAGAAATGACTTGAATGAATATGAATTATATGAACAGACATGACACAAAATTCATTCAAAGCATATGGCGTAGGTGATCGGCTACCTACTATATGCCCACATTTGTCATGTTTGCTGTGGTAGGATGAATGTTAATCTTTAATGAATGTTAAGCTTGTGATGGAAAAAGAAGACAGAGCGGGCTTACTTAACTGATATTTCAATAAAAAAGAAATGAAAAAAAAAAAAGGTTTGCTCCATTTAACCAGTCATAAGAACAAAAGCCAATAGCTCTAATCCCACCATTCAGTACAGTCGCTGACAATTTTTTGTGACTGTAACAATTTTTGCGACAAAATTGTGCTTTCACTTTTTTTGCAGCCAAGCTAAAGAATGTGAAAGAAGGATGAATGTATCTACATAACAATCGTCTCCACATCTCTATGGATCTGAAATAACAAGTGTTTGCAGTCACTATGAAACGTGAAATGTGAAATGTGAAAACGAGAAAAAACTATCCCTCGTAATAATCACATCAACATCCTGTCGAGAACAAGTATTCTTCTGCCACTGTAATTGTATCTGTCACGTCTGTCTTTTTAGATTAAGCTTTCAAAAAGGAAAGACTTTCTTAGGAACAAGGGAACAAAAACATTCCTACTGCCCTTAAAAAGTTTTGCATCTGTCACCCTCCTCCAGACTGAATATATGTTGTTTGGTATGAAGTAGATGTGTGGAATGCTAATTAAAAGAAGAGACTCGAACAAAACATAATTAGTGTTTAATAAATAGGAAAATAGTTGTGCCACTGACCTTAAGGTTTCCATGAGTTCCCATGCAGAAATGTATTAATTTATGACATTTAATCCCCTACATCAAGAGAGAAATTACCACATATGTGACCTATAAGGCCATATATAGTTTTCACACAATGTACGTGCATTCTCTGGGTGGATAAATGTTTATAACAATATATCAATAAACTGTTCATAGTAAAATACGTACATATGTTAATAATATTTATATTTAGATTTTTATATGTTATTACATTTAGCAATAATATATGTCAGCAGTATATATATATTATGTATATATAACTTCATTAAAACACCACATGTATATGGTTTATAAAGTTTTAAATACATTTCTATCTTTCATATTTACTTAAATAATATCAAATATCAACATGTATTGACAGGTTTTAGAATGCATATACATGTGACATTTGTCCAAAAATGTATTAGACATACATAAACATGCATATTTGTATGGCCTAGATGTACGTTAATACATGTCAATATATTAATATATTGTTCTAATTTCTAATAGCTTTCATACATGTTTTCACTTCATATGACATTATATGTCATACATATAATACAATATATATGACATACACTACCAGTCAAAAGTTTTTGAACAGTAAGATTTTTAATGTTTTTAAAGAATTCTCTTGTGCTCACCAAGCCTGCATTTATTTGATCCAAAATACAGCAAAAGCAGGAATATTGTGAAATATTTTACTATTTAAAATAACTGCTTTCTATTGTAATGTATTTCAAATTTTAGAAATTTTCAGCATCATTACTTCAGAAATCATTCTAACATTCTAATATGCTGATTTGCTGTTCAAGAAACATTCTTTTTATTATTATCAATATTTAAAACAGTTGAGTACATTTTTTCAAGATTCTTTGATGAATAGAAAGATCCAAAGACCAGCATTTATCTGAAATAAAAAACTTTAAAAATTAAGCTTTGAAATCACAGGAATAAATGACATTTTACAATATATTTAAATAGAAAACAGTTATTTTGAATGGTCACAATATTTCAAATTTGTAATGTTTTTGCTGTACTTTGGATCAAATAAATGCAGGCTCGGTGAGCAGAAGAGGCGTCCTTAAAAAAACAAAAATTTAAATTTTACTGTTTAAAAACTTTTGACTGGTAGTGTTTATCATATGAATTGTCATATATTAAACATAATATACAATACATTTAATATATGTGCATATATTACTTTGTATATAGGTTATTTATTATTCATTAACTTTAATAGAAAAACGCTGCAAATTTGTGCAGATTATTGTTTACAGTTTAAAATGAGTGAATACAGAAATGTGTTATTTTTTCTGATTTACAGTATTATGAGGCTGAATTATTTTTTGATATTTTTTCCCAATCTGTTGAAAAGATGCTTAAAAAATACTGTAAATAATGTCACAAATGAACTATTTGACTCTAGTCATAACAGGCCTCCTGTGAGTTTTTATGAGAAAATCTTTGTGGTAGACTATCCCACTAAATCAGCTCAGTAATTGGGTCATTCCACATTCTATGACAGATAACAATGTACCACTAAAGCCTGATTCAGACATATAATATAGTCTATTATAGGCCCATTACAAATCATCGACCATGTGCCCATGGACAGGTTAGCAGTCTGTGCTAGGTGCTACAAGGAGAGCATTAAAATTGCCCTCCTATGCCATTTACACTATAACAGAAGCTTCAGCACCAGTCTGTTCTATCCATCCTCATGTTTCATTTACACTTGATGAAATGATGAAAGCTAATGAAACTGGAAATCGCTTTTAGCCATGTGGGACATATAAATAAGTGCGATTTGAGTGATCAAGCAAGTATTGCAGTGAGTTTTATCAGTGGAGAATCACTCAAGGTCCATATGAGGACATTTAAAACCTCTGCTGACTGGGTACCACAGAATATGTGTGTCTACAGATAAGACCTAATCCTGTGGTTGTTGGTCTTATTTTTAGGCTTTACGTTCTTGTGCTCAGACAAATATTGTGCAAACAAAGCCTGATGTACAATCAGGGTTTACAGGCGGATGTGAGCAGGACTTTCCATATCCTGTTTTACACACATGCAATATAAGCTGTCGGAAATGAGAGCTTGAGGATCGAAACTTGAATCTAGGCACAATTGTGAGCAGATTTCATATTGCCTTAATCCCAATTACTTGTGACTATGACCTAGCTTTATATAAAATTATATAATTAGTCAGTGGCTTCTACACATTGTTATTGATAATTGTGACCCTGGATTGCAAAACCAGTTATAAGTCACATGGGTATATTTGTAGCAGTAGCCGACAAGACATTGTATGGGTCAAAATTATAGATTTTTCTTTTATACCAAAAATCAGTAAAAAATCATGTTCCATGAAGATATTTTGTAAATTAACTTAATTTTTGATTAGTAATATGCATTGCTAAGAACTTCCAGATTTTCAAATAGTTCTCGGTCAAATACTGTCCTGTCCTAACAAACCATACATCAAGCGTATTTATTCAACTTTCAGATGATGTACAAAACTGAATTTCCAAAAACTGACCCTTATGACTGGTTTTGTGGTCCACTGTCACAATTGAGAAGTACCTTTTAATCGCAAACCAATTGTTTGGACTTTCGTCTGTCTGCAGTATTTCCTTTATATTTTGATTTTGAGTATATTTTATTGTATATTTTGTATTTATATGTGCTTGGGGCTGGTCTTGCTTGTTTGTGCTAGTTTTTTACTGGTCTTGTTGGTGGGTCACTACCAAAATCTAGATTTTTGATGGAAAACTTTTTGGTTGTTAAGCTAGTTACAGGAAATAGGATGCTGACCAACTGTGGTGGTTCTTCTTAATACATGCTCAATGCATAGTGCAAAAGAACTACTTCTCCCATTTTTTTTCTTTTCTTTCCCATACAGTGAAAGTCAATGGGGTCCAATTTTGCTTGGACTCCAACACTATTTAAAATAAGAATGGTCTGAGTAGACTGCTGTAAACAATTTTCTGGGGTACATAAAAATATGATTTTGAAATGATTTGTGAAATGAAACATTGCACAGCTCTTTTCCATACAATGGCAGTTCCTAGTAATAAAATGATATAATGTAAACCAGCAACTTTTGTAGTTCATAGTGACCTTAAAAAATAACATGGGATTGGAATAATGGTTATTAAAAAAAAAAAAGTAAGATGTCAAGTCACATGTAAAAATCTTTTCACTGTAAGAGCTCTACTTTCTCTCTGCAGAGTATATACTTCACATAAATGGTAAGTGGCTGCCAGAAGTCTAGAGGACCCTGCTGAAAAAAAAAAAAAACAGCATTTGCTGGTTAGGTATATTTTGAAGCATGGTAGCTGTGTAAGCTGGTTCTGAGCTGGTTATACGCTGGTTATGAGCAGGAGCTAGCCAGCTCAGAAACAGCTTAAACCAGCTCATAACTAACTAAGGACTAGCTTAAACCAGCTCAAACCTACCATGCTTCACAACATACCTTTTTTTCAATAGGGGAGTTCATTTACAAAAATATATATAGCTTCTGTTTTGCTGCACCCTTAAAATAGACTCTCAAGAACCTTGAAACCAGTGGTGAGAGTGGCTGCCACTCAGACTGTGTGAGATGCACATCTTGATAAAAGGTTGAGAAAGAACACTGATTAGAAAAGTGAAGTCACAGATGAGGGGAGCTGAGTTCTACACTCCTACAATCTCTCTGTCCTGCCCGTCTGTAATTACACATCGGACTGGTCTCAGAGAAGTGTGAAGGTGGGCTTGGATGAAGACTGATGATGAAGGCCTTGAGAACCCCTTAGTGTGAATCATTCATCAGGATTAGACAGGCGATGCCACGTTCACGCTTAGGTCACGGTTCATCTCAGGTGGAACATTCACTTCTCTGTCTGTCTGACTCCCTCTCTTTTAGTGTGTCTGATAGGTTTACTTGCCAGTCCAGACTGGCTTTAAGAACAGACTGAGCATCATCTCACACTGTGCTTATATGATGCCTCACTGAGCACCAATTACACTTTCTTACAGTTTTAGAGTACTGTTTACTGAGGAGAACATTCTGTCCATCTGGTTTATGTTTTTTATGAATAATTCAAGCAAGATGATATTTGTATGTATTTTGTTAGATTCAGACCCATGACAATCATCACAGTTATTATTCTTGTTTCTTTAAATCCCATCGGCTACTTCTGGTACTGGTAAAGCTTTGTAGGCACTGAGGGCCCTGATGCCATTTCTCAGGGCCCTACTGGTAAGCTTACACTGTATGTTTTGAGGGGCCTGGGTCCCATAGTAATGAACTTAAAGGCTCTCATGGCCGTGTGGCCTCTAGTGATCACTTTCACTTTAAGCACTGAGGGCCCTGAAGTGCCTACTGGTCACCTTACACTGTATCTGAGGGGCCTGTGGCCCTTAGTGATCACTTTACTGTTAGCTCTGAGGGTCCTGCAACCCCTTCTGGTCAGCTTACACTGTATGTGTCGAGGTGCCCGGGGCCCCTACTGGTAAGTTTACACTGTATTGTATGTGCTGAGGGGCCTCGGGCCCCTTGTAATTAATTTATATTGTATATGCTAAGGGGGCCTGGAGCCCCTTCCGGGCAGCCTAAACTGAAAGTGCTGAAGGGTTTGAGGCCCCTACTGGTAAACTTACACTATGTTCTGAAGGGCCTGTAGCCCATAGTAATCAACTTACATTGAAAATATGATGGCTGTGTGGCCCCTAATGATCGCTTTCACTTCTAGCACTGAGGGCCCTGATGTGCCTACTGGTCACCTTACACTGTATCAACTAAGGGGCCTGGGGCCCTTAGTGATCACTTTCACTGGTAGCGCTGATGTTTCTGCAACCCCTTCTGGTCAGGTTACACTGTATTTGTTGAGGGGCCTGGGGCCCCTAGTAATCAACTTACACTGCATATGCTGAGGGACCTGAAGCCCCTTCTGGTCTGCTTAAATTAGAAGTGCTAAGGGGTCTAGGGCCCCGACTGGTAAGCTTACACTGTATGTGTTGAGGCACCCTGAAGCCCCTACTGATAAGATTACACTGTATGTGCTGAGAGGCCTGGGGCCCCTAATAATTATCTTACACTGTAAATGCTGAGGGACCTGGAGCACCTTCTGGTCTGCCTAAACTGGAAGTGCTGGTGGGTCTGGCGGCCCCTGACTGGCAAACCTACACTGTATGTATTGAGGTGCCCTGGAGCCCCTACTGGTAAGATTACACTGTATGTTCTGGAGGGCCTGGAGTCCCTAGTAATTAACTTACACTGTATATGCTGAGGGGCAACCCTTTCTGGTCAGCCTAAACTGAAAGAGCTGAGGGGTCTAGGGCCCTGTCTTCTTCGTAAGAAAAATGGCATCTACAGTTTGTTTCTTTCTTATTCCAAGGTCACTGTAGCCACCAGATCCAGTCTGTATCCAGATCAGAGGGTCACTGCAGTCCACCGGATCCAGTCCGTACCCAGCCCAGATGGTGGATCAGCACCTAGAGACGACCTCTACATCCCTGAATGTCAGCGAGGACCATGTCAACTACATGAGTCCCAGAGACAGACCATCAGTGAGGAACTTATTACCTAGACGGCCGTCGGCACAAGACCACGGAAACCAGATGAGTCCTCTGCAATCTGACTTTGCTGCAACATGGAAATTTTGCATTATTGACACACTGTTGTCTTATTTAATACTGTAAAGTTGCTTTGACACAACCTGTTTTGTTAAAGAGCTCTGTATAAATAAACGTGATTGACTGATAAGCTTACACTGTCTGTGCTGAGGGGCCTAGGGCTCGTAGCAATCAACTTACATTGTATACGCTGAGTGGCCTGGAAGCTTATACTGTGTGTACTAAAGGGAACCATAATAGTCGACCTGCATTGAAGGCTCTGATGGCTGTGTGACCCGTAGTGAACACTTTCATTTACGCACTGAGGGCACTAAAGCACCTACTGGTCATCTTACACTGTATCACCTGAGGAGTCTGGGGCCCTTGATGATCACTTTCACTGTAAGCTCTCAGGGTCCTGCAACCCCTTCTGGTCACTTTACACTGTAATCGTCAGTGCAAACGGTATGTGCTGAAGGTCCTGGGGCTCCTAGAGATGATCTTACACCATTTGTGTTGTGGGGCCTGAGACTTTTGGAGGCTCCGGACAGTCTCCAAGGTGCAGTGGCCCCACTGGTGCAGTTAAAAATCCTGCATTTTCCATATGTGTGACACCTGAACCCATCCATTGGAGAAGGATGACATATTATTACTGACACTAAACAAGGCTAACTCATAGTGCTGATGTGCTACGGCTTGCCCTACAGCCCACTGGGAGAAAGTTAGCACTCTCACTTCCTTTTTCATCAGAGCTTGACAAGTGCAGAATAACATTACTCCACTCAGAACACCAATTCACAAGGGCCTCTGGACTGAAGCATATCATTATGTTTCAGCATTTTGGAGGGATGTCATTCATATTAGCTCTTGGAGATGTTTGGTGGCTGCAAATCAACAATTCTAATGATCGGAATAAAATTCCAAGTACTAAAAATCGAACTGTGCACAGCTGGTTTAGTGAACTTTTAAAAGCATCCTCTATGTTTTTAAGTCCCCGAACGGCATATCTTTCTGCTAACCTTTAGGGAGGTAAACAAGAACAACGCCTGCTGTGTTTACAAGCACCCAAACAGCAAAGACAAATAAAAGACAAAAAAAGAGGAATTTGAGAGTAGAAAACATCAGAATTCCCCAGGGTCTGCAGAGAACTCCTCTGAAAAGACTTATCTCAAAGGACTTAGCCAATCTGTATTCAGTTATTCACTCCTGCAAGTATGTATAAATACATTTCTAACTGCCTCTGGGCTTTATACTGTACAGTGACTTCTTGTCTCTGTGTGAGACTAACAGACAGTGGTATGGTATCTTGGGATCAGGGTTTTTTTTTTTTTCTAAACCATTAAACATGTTTCTCCTGAATTTTGTTTTTTTGTAGCCATGTAATAAGTAGGAAATGGTATGGTCAGATGGGTTTATTGTCTAGGGTATATTTTGAAATAATGGTACACTAATTTTACTGTATTCCTCATTCATACAGTGCCCAAAACAAGCCTGACAGCACACACAGAATCACTGTATTACCTTTCTCCTGGTGTCTCACCGTGTCTTCTAATTATTATCAAACCTACCTAGTCAGTGTTTTTTTAGATGAGCACCTGACAGTGTTTGTGTAATTCTATGTAACTGTTGGGTCCTGAATGAAGACACAACTCATGCAATTCAACTCACAAGTAGGGCAAATGTCAGTCAAGCTCCCAGGAGAAACCTTGTCGTTCCATTTTAAACAGCACCGGTTCTGCCTGAGAGCCTGTGACGCATCGCACAAAGTATCAAATTAATATTTAGCAGGTTTACATAATGCTCACAGTGTTGCAAACATAAACATCATCCCCTTAATGAGAACAGATAATGGCTTAATTATTGTAACAACAGAACATTACAGTTACAGTATGTTGTTGTGTGGGTCTGTCTGGGTAATTCTTGTAGTGGTCACGCCCTACAGTACAGGATGTTGAATTGGAATTAGAATGACAGCAATAAGACACAAAATATAAATAATAGCATCATTAATTTAGACTTTGTTTGCCTATTTATGTCCTGATATGTACTGTATAGTACATTTTTTCTCCGTTTTTTTAAAACAGTAAAAAATTCTGGAATTCAACCTTTGTTTTTAGAAAAAAAATGCATGTAGTGAACATACGTAATTCATTGGAAAATAAAACATGTTATTAAATACATTATTAAAAACAACATTATTCCAGCATGTTGATTTCTTTCAGTTTCAATCACTAATTTTATTTCTTTTCTTTCAGTTTGGAATTCTGCATCCTGTTTTTACATCAATTCAAATTTAGGAAGCAAACTGGAATTTAACTGACATTTTCAGTTTAATTTCAAATGGTGGGTGGGTTTGATGTTGTACTTTGCCATTTTATATTGAATGAGGTTAAAGGCTCAAAGACTTGACCGCTATGCTGAGACCTTAAAGCTAGGAATAAATTGTGCTGACCTTTTAAAGCTGAGATAAAAAAGCCCAACTTAGCAACAAGGCCAGACTAGTGCTTGACCTCTGACAGAGCTACGTGAACTTTCTGTCATATCCTGATTAGTTTCTTTTTCAACTTGTCACTCAGAGAAGTAGCAAAATTGTTGGATTTGCTGAGAAATCTAAGCCTGCATACCTGAAGGGATGTGCAAGGAAGAGTTTATGAAGTCACGTTATGGGGGTTGTCTCAAACACACAGTTTAGCCAAGAGTGGTTTTGCTTCACTCTTGATACTGGCTTCACAGAGCCTCTTTTTCATAATTCGTCATAGTAGTGCTGCTCTGATTTTAAACATGAAATAAGACTTACTGTAAGAATCAGGCAGTCTGTTGGCAAAAGTACCATCCTGAGGTAACTGCATATCGAAACCCACGAAAACCTAGCAACCTAATTTTACTGTCACTTGCCAAGAAGAATCTTTAAAAAGCTCACACAGATTTTTCTTTCTCTCTTTTTTAGACAGGCTTACACACACATACACATTTGGAGATGATTACTTCACAGAGAGATCTCAAGAATCTAAGGAATCTGCTCCCTCCTTCACAGTCACATGACATTTGTTAGCCTCACAATGACTGTCATTTTTATCAGACGCCCCTGACACCAGAAATGGCCTGATCATATCGCTGCCTTACAAAGACATCTTAGCACTCATCTTTATTCGTCTGATGACTTCCTCTATAATGCACGTTCATTATGGACATGTTAGAGTAATTCACTTGTGCTAGCAAGTTTCACTTCAGTTGTAAAGTCCCTATGTGTCTGCTTTTGAGTTAGACACTGTAGTGTATCATTCTCAAAAATGATGACCTTCAGACTGCGGAATTTTTGTATTAAATTTGATGGCTTACTTATTATGTTATTTCACAAACGAAGTAAGCATTGTAAGGCTAGTGACAACCAGTGATAAATTCTCATAAGAGAAAGAGATGGCTTAAAGAATGTATCAAAACACACATCATTAGACTTAAATCAATATATTATACTACTAAATATTTTTTTCATGAAATGTTCATACACAAACTATGTTAGACTTTGAACCACTTATAAAAACAAAATAAGCAATAAATATCTTAATATCTGTAAATGTAATCAAAGTGTTATTTTTTTTTTCCAAATGAAGGCAACAAAGGGTTTTTCAGGCACTTTGCAAATACTTTACTGCCTAATAAAAAACATTATAGTTAAACCACTGTATATTTTTTAAAATGATGTTAGGTTATATAATGATGTTTGGGTTATATAATGAAGAAGGTTTCTTCATTTTGAATTCTTTTTCATGGCTGAAAACCTTGATTTGTGCTGGTTTATCAGGGACAGGGTTTTTTTTGTTTGTTTGTTTGTTTTTTTGTCAGAGAATTCTGAATTTTACAGAAATGGACAATGTTAATGTTTATAGTACTATAATGTCTATAATGTACTCCAAATCTAGCAGTTTAGAGCTTGGTGATGGGATAGTCTACATATGGAACTAAACAATCAACCAGCTGAAATGTACTGTATATTAGGATATCTCTTTAAATGAGTATAATGTAAAGACCTAGGTTTAAAAAAAAAAA
>JAHKKF010525509.1:0-21300 GCA_019740295.1 Labeo calbasu | reverse complement strand
TGCATACAGTGTGACCCATTACATATAACTATAAAAAATAAAAAAAATTAATAATAGTAATAATAATACTGTTGTGTTTTATTTAGTTAAAATAAAATAATAAAATAAAATAATTAATAAAGTGTGATAATACTGTTATATTTTAAAATAAATATAATACAATTTCTAAAATAAAATATAAAAAATAAATATTATTTTCAATATACTCTATAGACATTTCCACGCAAATGAAAATCAAGAAAAATGGCAACAAACTTAAACCATTGATATTTCACATTGATTTTTCAAATTAAAAAGCATAATTTGTTTGTGTACAGTTTAGGGTTAATACGAATGACCAGCATGTTTTCTTAATAAACCGGCTATTGGTAGCTTTGGCACAAAGTTAGTTCTGGATCCCGTGGACAGTCTATGAGACTATGATTGGATCATAATGTTGTTCCATGAACAAAAAGGCATGTTGATCCAGGAACACGTTGTGCTTCACATCGTGCCACAGCGGTTAAAGCCGCCTCCAAACGTCAACATTAACTCAGTACCAGCAATTAGACTTTGATCAGAACAGGATTGAGAACGTCTTAATACGTCTGTCATCGGTATGACTCAGTGTCCTTGGCAGAGCGATTCTAATATTCGCCAGGCGTTTTCCAAGAACGACATATGCGCGGGGCATTTGTTGTTGGAAGGGCTGTCACGAACAATAAAAGCCACAGAGCCGGGGAACGGAGTCAGAAAACATCACATGAAGTAAGTGCTTTTAAATGCTCTTCTTGGCAATCACAGAAGGAAATTGATTTTAGTAATAAGACAAAGAAAGCAATTGCAGAGATCGATGCATAAAGCCAGAGCGTAATGTACAGAGCCAAGTTTACTATTTCATTAACAGTAGGACAAAAACTCCAGAAAGCATTCGCTATGACAAATGCCCCACACCATTATATGCACATTTCAGGTAAGTGCTGCGGGCCAAGTTAAATTCCATTTCTCTGCCCCATTGTATCTCTATTTATTATTTGTTGTATTTGTTCCAGATGGTGAAGGAAGGGCTGCTGAGAGACTATTGTTCCTCCGGCCCCAGAGAACTGGGTCTGAAATAAACTCCATCACACAAATCCCAGCGCCGCCTCCACACGCTAAAAGCTTCAGCCTCCGAACACACACACAGTGACAGTCTCACACTCCTTTAGCTACAACTCGACAGACCTACAACATGCTACCGTTTAGCGCCTTTTCACATCTCTGACTTGAAATATAAGTGTTTTACTGCAGATTGCACCTTAAATGATGACAAATTGTTAGCTTATGAAATCATTTTCAAAAAGACATTTCCTGGCATAAAAACTTTTTAGAGGCTAAATGATGCTGGACCACAAAACCAGTCATAAGTCGCACGTGTATATTTGTAGCAATTAGCCAAAATACATTGTACGAGTCAAAGTTATCGATTTTACTTTTATACCAAAATCATCATGTTCCATTAAGACATTTCGTAAACTTCCTACTGTAAATATATCAACACGTAATTTTTGATTAGTAATATGCATTGCTAAAAACTTCATTTGGACAACTTTAAAAGTGATTTTCTCAATATTTTGATTTTTTTGCACCCATTCCAGCTTTTTAAATAGTTGTATCTTGAAAAATATTGTCCTATCCTAACAAACCATACATCAGTGGAAACCTTATTTAATCAGCTTTCATATATAAATTTGAATAAATAAAATATAAATCAGATATAAATAAAATGTGATATACTACTTCCATGTTGGAAGTCTGACTGCAAGTTACTCAAATAATACGACCCTAAAATTTACTGTAGTAACCACAAAGTCTTCCGAACTGCTCTATTTATACACAGATCTTTATACAGATAATATTTTTATACTGACATAAAATATGAATAGCTGTTTGTATTTGTGTATATGTGTGTGCATATAATTAATTTGGTAACACTTTACAATAAGGTTCCATTAGTTAGTTCATGTATTAACTAACATGAACAAACAATGAACAACACATTTATTACACTAATTATTTACTAAATATTATCTTTGTTAATGTTAGTTAATGAAAATGCAGTTGTTCATTGTTAGTTCATGTTAATTCACAGCGCACTAACTAGTGTTAACAAGCAAAACCTGTGATTTTAATAATGCATTAATAAATGCTGAAATTAATATCAGCTCAATTTTCAGTTATGTGAACTAAAGTAGTTAACTAATGTTAACGAATGAACCTTTTTGTAAAGTGTAAATATTTCATTATATTATTAGTATTATATTGACATTAAACGTGTTTCTGTGTTACAAATGATATTATATCATGTGTACTTGTATAGTCTGTCTTAGGTTATGTGTATGTGTAGTCAATTATTTACAGTATATGTATAGTTACATGTATAGGATTAAAAAATTGTCTCTACATCTAGTGTATGTATGTTCATATTTATGTTTATTTATGTAGCATCGTGGTCCTGCGAGACACGACATTTCGTTCCACTGTACGTCCACACATGTACTGGAATGACAATAAAGCTCAACAACAATGTGTGTGTATAATTATTTATTTATTTATAATAAATTATATTATTAGCATTAAACTTAGATCAAATAATATGTGTAATATATATGGTTTGGTGGTCACACTTCACATATTGCGACCCATTAAATATAAATATAAAAATAAAATAATTAATTATATTATTTTTTAATATATTTTTAGTTATTTTTAAATAAAATAATAAACTAGATTAATAAATAGTAAAAAATAAAAAATAAAATGTCATAATACTATTATATTTTAAAATAAAAATTAGCATTAAATAAAAATACAGTTATTTTATAGTAGACTAAAAATACAATGCTTACATTTACATTATCGTTCTTTTTTTAATTTTTTTTTTTTACATTTTTAAACCTAAAATCAGAAAGCTTTTATTTTGGCAGGTTGCCGGGAAGTAAGTATGTGCAGTTTTAGCGCTGCGAAGTGAAACGCATCAATGAATGAAATGTCAAAGTTTGTGTTTTGTGCTGTAAACGGCAGAATGCATACAGTAGCCTAGATTTATGCATTTAGTTCGAATGGAAACTACAGTATTACAGCTAGTTAATTTAAAACAGTGACTGTGCATTAAAGCGCCCCTATTATGTCATTTTTAAGTCACCTTCATTTATATATACAGATTGTGTCAAGATCGTGTTAAGGTTCCTTATATTGTTTTAGGAGTATCCTACGATATGTTTATATGCATACAAGTTCAAAAAACGCTTTCATTTTCTCAAAATATACATTTAAAATGACCTAGTTTTCCAATGATTCTTAACGATTCGTTCGAAGCAGTTCAAAGATTCAGTCTCTCTAAACCCCGCCTTTCCATGAGCCTACTCTTCTCTGATTGGTCAGATGGCCTAGTCTGTTGTGATTGGTCTACCATGTACGCTGCATGTCGGAAACAATACATTCGTTCTCTGCTCAATAGAAATTATAAACATATTATTTATCATGCTTACAGATCGTGATTCAGTGGAGCCAGCTGATCCAAATAAACCGAGTACTGAGCCATCTTTCAAGAGCAAGCGTTTTGTGAATCCCTGAGATTAGAGAAGCAGTTGTCAGTAAAATGATGTGTTTGAGGGCGGGTCAAGTTGTTGCATATTACATTTAATACACATTTTTAATTATACACATATATACCAAACAAAGACACATCCACCATGCACCGATACACCCAGCATGCTCCGCTAACCTGATCTTCATTGTGTTTTTGGTGCGCGTGTAGCAGAAGGCAAGAGTCAAGCGGCGTGCGGACGGACAGAGAGGGGTTAATACAGCGAGGAGAATGTGAAGTTGAGCTCTGGCAGCTGCTAAACGGCTCTGACACCTCACCAGCATCTCATTCCAACCAGTAAGCCACCTTCAAAGTTGCTGTCAGGTAAATGACCTTGTATTTCATTAACTGATAATTAAATGGATTTATTCCACTAACGGTTTTAATTAAAATGCTAGAAATATTGATTACCTCTATCATCTCTTCTCCCCCCAGATGAAAAAAGGTTGGAGAACTGTTTATTTAGAGAGGGGAGAGAATTAAATTAGATTGAATCTCTCGGAGACTTAAATAAGGCTTCTTACTTTTTCTGCTGTCCAAGCAGAAAAAAAAAGGCCCTTCACTTTTTTGATGTTTGATGTAATTATTTTGAAATCCATTTTTGCTTACCTTAATATTTAATTAAAATATCATTTCAAAATATAATTAAATCTTCCCGTTTAAAACGAAGGGCAGAGCGTCTATCAAATATTGAAGGCTGCCAGTGAGCGTCGAGACGTTCGTCCCGCTGCGCGCGCGAGCTAAAGACAGCGTAGTTACGAACGCCGTCCGTACGAAATGAGTTCTAGTTCATCCGGAGCGATGGGGCGGAACCGCGCTATTGTTCTAATGCATATTGGCTGTTGTCCCGAAGCCTCTGTCATCAGAGCTCAAAGATATTGCAGATACCGCCGCTACAGGGTCCCCTCGGCTGCTGATGGACAAACTAATTACGCATGAAATCAAATATGATTTGTTGAAGAGGTTCATGAAAAAAAAAAAAAAAAAAAAAAACGCAATCTTTATAACGGTGCCCTGACACCTCAAGTCCTTAGCCGTGTTTGCTAATGCAGCGCAAGGACGCCGGGACTTATGGGTAATAGGATCAAATCAAACGGGGCAAATAAAGGTTTTGACATTTGAAACTAAATTATTTGACATGATCTATGATTTCTGAGGATGCAAGGAATAATTTGCCCAAAACCTGCATGACTTTTATTATGTTTTTCAAATAACATTAATGTTTGAATATTTTAGCAGGTATATTTTAGTATCATTGAGATACTGTGATTTTTTTTTTTATATATATATTTTGAATTATTTTTTATTTTTATATTTTCTGTTTTCATTTTAATTTTAGTTACAGTTTTAGCATTTTTGTTGTGTGTATATATATATATATCACTTCTATATATTCAGATTTACTTCTAAATATTTACAGTTTACATTTATATATTCAGATTTATAACTATGCATTCAGATTTACTTCTTTATATTTAGACTTATAACTAAATATTCAGACTTATAAAAATATATTCACAATTTATATTTATATAGTCAGGCTTATAACTATATATTCAGATTTACATTTATATATTCAGACTTATAAGTATATATTTACAATTTACATTTACATATTCAGATTTGCATATATATATTCAGATTTACTTCTATATATTCACAATTTACATTTATTATATATTTAGAATTCTAACTATATATTCACAATTTACATTTATATATTCAGGCTTATAACTATATATTCAGACTTATAACTGTATATTCAGATTTACATTTATATATTCAGAATCCTAACTATATATTCAGATTTATAACTATATATTTAGATTTACATTTATATTTTCAGACTTATAAGTATATATTTACAATTACATTTACATATTCAGATTTATTTCTATATATTCACAATTTACATTTATATATTCAGAATTCTAACTATATATTCAGATTTACATTTATATATTCAGACTTATAACTATATATTTACAATTTACATGTATATATTCAGATTTCTAACTATGCATTCAGATTTACTTCTTTATATTTAGACTTATAACTATATATTCAGATTTATAAATATATATTCACAATTTATATTTATATATTCAGACTTAAAATTGTATATTCAGATTTACATTTATATACTCAGACTTATAAGTATATATTTACAATTTACATTTATATATTCAGATTTGCATCTATATATTCAGATTTTTATATAATTATTTCCTGTTTGGCACCTTATAAAATATATGCTGTATATATAATATTATAAGGTAAAAATGACAAAATCTTCATATTTCTATTGTTTTACCACAGAATCAACTTAGCTTTCTGACCATAACTCTGTAAAGACCTATCAATCATAAGTTTTCTTCTAAAATACGAAAACAAGAAAGTTAGATCAGATCAGTCACGCTCACTTATTTACTTCACGGGTAGCATGCAAACGTTAACACGTTGGGGGGAATTAGCAGTAATCAAGGTATTTTGGGTAATTCGGAACAATTAAGTGCAATTTAAAGTCAACCGTGTGATAGATAGAAAGTGTTTTTGTCGAAGAGAAAGTGTGGCTGATAAGTGGCGTTTAAGATTCAAGGTGGCTGCCGTACGCATAAACAGATGTAGAAAGCTGACAACAGAGGAAAAGAGGAAAGAAAGAGACTGTAAAAGAGTTACAAAAGACAGGGAAGCGACTGAGAAACCAGACGACTAGTGAGAGTGACATGAATGGCAATGGACTGGAGTGGCAAACCCTGGATAACCTACTACAAAGCGTGGAATATTTTATATTTTTTTACTGAATTTGTATTTTAATACTTCATTTCCTTTGTGAGGAAGAAAAACATCACTATTATTTCATCAAATAATAAATGCAGCTCTACAACACTCACTGACTGCATGATGTTTCACATACTATTTTAAAATAATTAGCATACACTATACATTGAGCTAGTAATCCAATTCAAACTAATTGAGTGAGAAAAAAAATTAATAATTATACTGCATTTGGGTCAGTATGTTTTACAGTTAAAAATGAATACTTTTATTTAAAATAATAATAATAATAATAATAATTGATGACAGTAAAAACATTTATAATGGTACAAAATATTCAGTTTCAAATAATTGCTATTCTTTTGAACTTTCTATTCAACAAAAAATCCTGAAAAAAAAACAAAAACATTTTCACCAGAATTTAGCAGTAAAACTGTTTTCACTATTGATAATAATAAATAAAAAATGTTTCTGAGCAAAAAAACAGCATATTGGATTGATTTTTGAAGGACCATGTGAAATATTTTAAACTTAACTTACTTAAATGTAATTATTAAATCTTATTTATATTAGAATGATGTTTGCATATTAGAATGATTTTTAAAGGATCATGTGAAATTCATAAAATATTTTAAATATTTAAACATTTTAAATATAATTCATGATTTTCAAAAAAACATTTAGCAGTAAAACTGTTTTTACTACTGATTAATAATAAATAATAAGAAATGTTTTTTGAGTAAGAAAACAGCATATTAGAATGATTTTTGAAGGATCATGTGAAATTCATAAAATATTTTAAAAAATAACAATTTTAAATATTAAAATTGATTTATGTTAGAATGATTTTTGCATATTAGAATGATTTTTGAAGGATCATCCGAAATTCATAAATATTTTAAATATTTAAAATTTCAAATATTAAAATTCATGACTTTCACAAAAATATTTAGCAGTAAAACTGTTTTCACTATTGATGATAATAAAAAATAAGAAATGTTTCTGAGGAAGAAAACAGTATATTAGAATGATTTTTTAAGGATCGTGTGAAATTCATAAAATATTTAAAATATTTTAAAATTTTAACATTAAAATTCATGATTTTCACAAATTATTTAGCAAGAAAACTTTTTCACTATTGATAATAATAAGAAAAAATGTTTTTGAACAACAAAATAGCATATTAGATTGATTTTCGAAGGATCATGTGGAATTCATAAAATAATTCGTAAAACATTTACAATTTTTAAACATTAAAATGTATTTATATTAGAATGATTTTTGAAGGAGCATGTGAAATTCATGAAATATTTGAAATATTTTAAAACTTTAAATATTAAAATCTAAAATATTAAAACATGATTTTTGCATATTAAAATTATTTTTGTAAGGATCATGTGAAATTCATATATATATATATATAAATATATAGATAGATATATATATAGATAGATATAGATATATAGATAGATAGATAGATAGATAGATACACACACACACACACAGTACACAGCAAACGGCATTTGTGTTTATGCGTACAACTTTTTCAGGAAAACAATCCAAGGCTAGTGGAGTGAAAGCACCGACAGTTTCATTTCTGCTTCTGCTGCAAATTCCTGTGAAAACCTGCGATTAAAAGCCCAGAAATGAGCTCCCAGTCTCCCAGCACCCTGACTCACTCCACAAGAGCTCTCTCTATATCACACAGGCTCGCTGTCACATTTGATATGTGCTTATCAGCCCAGCTAGTGTACGCACAACCTGCCGGGCAGAGCAATTAGAAAATCATCTGTCTGATTGGAAAGGGGAGACAGGAAGTACACTAGCATACATGAGAATCCTTATGCATAAGGTTGCAGACTCAAACAAACTGATGACGGATATAAAAAAGAAAAAAAAGAAAAAACTGAAATTAAAACAACAAACATACTAATATTCAAACCTGCTCCTAGTGATTCACTGCCCTATCACACCTTATCGGCAGTGTGCTGAACTACACGGGGAGAAAACCGGAAAACTCGGCTCTGGAAGATCACAGAATTCCGACAGCATTCCCAGGGGACGACCTGCACCGCAGCACGGCTAAACATAAAGGTACGGAGCAGCTCTGATACACAGGCCTTCGCCAAGCCCTTCCCGGCGTTTACTTACATTTACGTCCAAGGACACTATCGCACAGAGTTACAATATCACAGCTGGAGCATAAATCAAAAGTAATCCTGCAGACAAGCCTCTATGTGTTGGGAAAAAGCCCGGCATTTGTAACTGCCACAACGCAGTAATGGATTTCATCGGCTTCGGAAAAGAAAGAGGAAACAACGGAATAGGATCCGACTTGAAAGTGATAAGCGTGCATTTCTGATGAGTGAAAATGTCCCAGTTATTATCTGTGAGGCCGTTTTATATAAACAAATAAAATGATGCATTCTACACTTGGGGTTGAAAACGCTGGACCTTTTGTTATTGTTACTCTGCACAATTTTGAGCGTCACTTTAAAACTTTTGTATAATAAAAGACGATCTGAAGTGAAAATTCATTTTCTAGCACTCAGCGTCCTCCCGTCATCCAACACGACAATACAACAATTAGTGTCCTGTTTCATCTCAAATATAAATATGATGCAGAAAGTAGATTTATGATATTCTAGATACACCACATGCCCACAAAAATACTTCACAAACTCCATTTGCTCAAGGTCAGTATGCAAATGATGCAATGTCTTTCACACAGCATGCAAAACCACATCCCTAAATGAAATGCATTTGACTTAACCTTCCATTTCCAAAATAATTTAAATACCATTTATCTTAAATTAAAAATGCTAAATAATGATCAAAAAAATCAACAACATGCACCTCACTGATTTAAAAATGCAGCATAGTGAGGTCAAAACTTTAAAAAAATGAACAAAACAGATAGCACATAGCTTCTAGTTAACTCGTTTAAATTTTGTGTTACTTCAGAACATTCTTTATAATTTAAAAAAAGTTTTATAATTCTAAAGTGATGCTCAAAACTGTGCAAAACAGTTTAGAGTAATAATAATAACAGCTATTTGCACCCAAACCTAAAGACTTTTAAAGCCCTAAAGATGTGTACACTGCTGTTTAAAAGTTTGGGATCAGTAATATTTGTACTTTTTTTTTAAAAAAAAGAAGTCTGTTCTCCTCATCAAGGCTGTGTTTATTTGATTAAAAATACAGAAAAAACTAATATTGTTAAATATTATTGCTTTTTAAAATAGTGGTTTTGTATTTTAATACACTTTAAAATAGAATTTATTCCTGTGATGCAAAGCCGAATTTTCAGCATCATTACTTTAGTCTTCAGTGTCACATGATCCTTTAGAAATCATTCTAATATGCTGATTTATTATTGGAATTATCTATGTTGTTCTGCCAAATATTTTTTTGGAACCTGTAATACATTTTTCAGGATTCTTTCATTAAAAGTTCAAATGAACGGCATTTATTTAAAGTAGAAATCTTTTTTAAAAAATATTAGTCTTTGCTATCACTTTTTATCAATTTAACACATCCTTATAAAATCCTGAATAAAAGTTTTTTTTTTTTTTAAAGCAAGAATAAAAATTTACTGACCCCACACTTTTGAACGGTAGTGTATATTGTTACAGAATATTCTATTTTAAATAAATGTTTAATTTAAATTTAATGTTTTATTCATCAAAGAATCTGAAAAAAATATCACAGGTTTCAAAACAATATTAAGCAGCAAAACTGTTTCCAACATTGATAATAAATCAGCATACTAAAATGATATCTGAAGGATCACGTGACACTGAATACTAAAGTTATGATGCTGAAAATTCAGCTTTGCATCACAGGAATAAATTATATTTTAAAGTATATTAAAAAAGAAAACTACTGTTTTAAATTGCAATAATATTTCATAATATTACTATTTTTTCTGTATTTTTAACCAAATAAACGCAGCCTTGATGAGCAGAAAAGACTTCATTAAAAAACATTAAAAATCTTACTGATTCCAAACTTTTGAACGGCAGTGTATATTGTTACAAAATATTTATATTTTAAATAAATGCTGTTCTTTTTAACGTTTCATTTATTAAATAATCTGAAAAAAGTACCACAGGTTCCAAAATAAAATATTAAGCAGCACAACTGTTTCCAACATTGATAATAAATCAGCATATTAGAATGATTTCTGAAGGATCATGTGACACTGGAGACTGGAGGAATAATGCCAAAAATTCAGCTTTGCATCACAGGAATAAATTATATTTTTAAGTATTTTAAAAAAGAAAACTACTGTTTTAAATTGCAAAAATATTTCATAATATTACTGTTTTTTCTGCATTTTTCATCAAATAAACTCAGCCTTGATGAGCAGAAAAGAACTAATAAAAAAACATGAAAAATCTTACTGATCCCAAACTTTTGAACAGTACAGTGTATATTGTTACAAAAGATTTATATTTTAAATAAATGCTGTTCTTTTTAACGTTTTTTTTTTTTTTTTCATCAAAGAATCCTGAAAAAGCATCACAGTTTCCAAAATAAAATAAGCAGCACAACTGTTTCCAACACTGATAATAAATCAACATATTAGAATGATTTCTGAAGGATCATGTGACACTGAAGACTGGTGTAATGACGCTGAAAATTCAACTTTGCATCACAGGAATAAAATATATTTTAAAGCATATTAAAAAAAAAGAAAACTACCGTTTTAAATTGCAACAATATTTCACAATATTACTGTTTTTTCTGTATTTTTAACCAAATAAACACAGCCTTGATGAGCAGAAAAGACTTCATTAAAAAGCATTAAAAATCTTACTGATCCCAAACTTTCGAACAGCACTGCATGTGATATAAAAGTCTTTTCTAAATTGATAAGTAATGACAGTAAAGCGCTCAAGAAGTCCATTATTGTTATTATTGTCTACTTGGCACCTATTCACAATGACAAACTCCTAATCTAATTTTAGTGGTTTTGAAACATTGTTAATAAAGCTGTTGAAATATTCCCTACATCAACTTTCTTTTTGGATTTTAAGCCTTACTTGAAACTCAAACCCTCTAAAATTTGCATTTGCACTTTAAAACGTAAAAGTTTAAGCATATACAGTACAAGCATATACACACTTTTCAATCAATCTTGGGCCGCTTCAAGCCAAGGCCACATGAGACCTGCGGTACGTCTCAGGAGGAAGCAGTTTGTTTCAGTCAGAATGTGACACTTTTCACCTGTTGTCAAAGATGATGAAGATTTATACGCGTCCCTGTTTGCGACTTCACATTTGTCAGTGGCATGTTTTTGTGCTGAAACAGAAATCTAAACATCTTTAAAACAGGAAGGATTTTTCACAAGGTTTAAAATCTAAAAAAAAAAATATGAAAGGTTCTTTAAATCAGATTTGGTTTCTAGGCTCTTTAAAGTGATACCTAGAAGCCTATAGAGCGAAAATGGTTCTTGATAAGAAGAAGGGCCTTTATTTTTAAAGTCTAGTATGAGCACCGATCCTGATTCTGGATAATATAACGTTTTACAAGTCTGAGCATCTGTCACAGCCTGTCGTAAAAGCTGAGGGGAATCATTATGGCTCATCAATGCATCCAAATGCACAGAACAAAGCGCTTGTAGCAGTGTGCTGCAACTATAAAATATACATACAAATACCAAAGTAAAGCCCATGCATTTTATGTCTTCTTTCTTTTTTCCCTCATCCCTGGAATATATTTCATGAGTGAGGCTTCCTGCCTTCACCTCATCTTCCTGTTTTCCTTCTCATGCATGTCACCGAGCTCGCATACCTTCAGTGCTTTGGCCAGATTTCAGGAGGAAGAGATCCAGAGGGCAGACATTAGAATTTTATATCACTTCAAGACAGGGGAGGGAGAGAGTGGAGAACATGAAGTTCTTCTGACAGTCATCGAGGACTCGAGGAAAATGATGGGATGTGTTTTTGTGCGTCTCACCTGAGAGGCATGCTTAAATGTGCGCTCGTGATAAGGTAATTCCACCACGCCGTATTTCATCGCATGGCCGACAGGTTTATGTTTACCAGATCGGCCATAAGCATTACTGATTGAGACAAAGAGAAAGGCACAACACGTCAAATAAAAACAGGATTTTGAATGCTTCAGTAGGAAAAAAATATATATATTGAAGTCACCAAATCTCTTAGAAAAACATGTCCAGCTCATATTTCATCTCCTAAAAGTTATATTTTGCATAAAGAAAATGAAGCTTATTTTCTCTTTATTTTTGGGGTGAAAATGGACCTAGATATCATATTTCTCATAAATATTTCACTCATATTTTAAGACCATTTTCAGCCTTAAATAAATAAAAATGAAATAAGCTAAAAACTAAACATTATTTGGTATAAAGAAAAAGATGTGCAAATATTCAGGTTTATTTTCACATCAGAATCAAAAGAATAAATAAAATCACATTTTAATGAGGAAATGACATTTTTATTGTTATTCCGGAATGAATATAAAATATTCATTCATATAAAAATAGAAAAGATAGTAAAAATGTTTTGCATTAAAATGACTTATATTTATTTATGATTTACACTTATTATTAGGACCATATGTAGGACTATTTTTATCCCAAAATTAAAAGAAAGTAAATTTGACTGTGTATAAAGAAAACTAAGCTTATTTTTTTACATATATTATTTTTTTTGCAACCCAGTCCACTTTAAAATAAAAAAAAATAAAAACATTGTATTTAATATATTACATATATTATGTTTTTGCATAAAAATTTTACTTTTATTTTAAAAGCCAGTCCACTTCAAAAGAAAAAAAACAAAAACAAAATAAAAAATCGTATTAAATATATTACATATATTTTGTTTTTGCATAAAAATTATGCAACTTATTTTAAAACCCTGTCAACTTGAAAAGAAAAAAAATACCGAAATAAAAATAAACGAAATGACATGCACATATTTAGGACCCAAAATCAAAAGAAAAAAAAAAATCGAATTATTTGTTGCATTAAAAAAAAAATAGGCTTATATTTTTATTTTTGTTTCAGGCTAATAATTGTCCAAAATATAGAAAATATATTAAGAAAAAAATAATTTAAATATAGAATAGTACTTATATTTTGTAGTATTTTCAGTTATATTTTGCATTAGGAAAATTTGCACTGGCTTATTTTACTTTTATTCGGGGTGAAAATAGACCTAGATATAGTATTTTGCATAAATATTTCACTCACAAAATTGTCAGACAATTAAAAAAAAAAAAATTCTTAAAAAAAAACAAAAACAAAACCTACATAAAAATAAACATTATTTGGTATAAAGAAAAAGATGCGTAAATATTTAGGTTAACTTTCAGCCCAAAATCAAGAGAATAATGCGGAAATGAGGCTTATATTTTCTTTTCTTTTTTTTTTATAATGACTATAAACAATATTTAAAAATGTTTTCCATTAAAATTACTTGCTTATAATTAGAACCATATTTTTATCCCATAGTTCTGAATAAAGAAAATTAAGCATATTTTTTCCAAATTTTTATAGATATTTGAAATTTGAAAGAAAAAATTACTTATATTATACTTTCATTTTAAAATCCTGTCCACCTAAAATAACAAAATCAAAGATCTTATTTTGCATAAACAAATGACATGTAAATATTTAGGACCCAAAATCAAAAGAAGAAATAAATACAGAAAATTATGCTTATATATCTTTTATTTGTTTTGGACTGAAAATGATCCTAAATATAGAAATTATATTTTACATAAATAAATAAAAATACTAATCTTATTAGTATTAGTAAAGTTATATTTAAGTATTTTCATCCCAAAATCTAAAGAAAATAAATACTATTTTGCGTAAAGAATACAATCATCACCTTATGCAAAAACAGAATTTTTCGGTTTCAGGATGAAATGTGGTCTAGACATGTTCTTGACTCTGGTCTTGTGTGACTCACCCCGTACAAATTACGAAAAAACAAATCCAACTTGTTTTCTGTAGAACTGCAGGAAGCAGCAGACGTTTGGTTTGTGGTGGAGTTGGTTTATTCACATCTGTATCATTTTCAGTTGCTAATCCAGTATGCACTCTGCTCCACTGACTACAGTGTGTCTATAGCATTTCCAATATTAATAATACAGAGAGTGCGTTGATGCCTCTCAGATGCCTATCCGTCCTACTGAAGGCTTGTTAAATATTCATTGACAATTATTCCGCAGTGACTGAAGGCTAAGTGCTCGCTTCTGAGAGAGAGAGAGGGAGAGAGAGAGAACTGAGAATAAAGAGCCATGCAATTATTAATGTCCATTTTTCCAACATGTTCCTCAGTCGATGTCTGCAGATCCAAATCAAGCTCATTTTAGACACAGCGAGACTCGCAGTCCAATAGAGATCTGGCTGCGAGCATTTAGCAAAATGAAAAACATGTCGAAATCTGTAAACGTAAGCAACACATGAAGTTTATCACTATATTTTGATGAAGAAAGCAGTAATTCTAAGTATTAAACATCAAGTAGTAGGGTTGTAATGGTATTATCAATATCGTGGTCTCAATATCATCACGGTCACATGATGATATGAAACGATAGGTCTTCCGGGCAAAAAGTGTATTTTTTAAAATGTATAACAAACATAAAAGTTGCCTCTGTTCACAGTGAACTCATTTATTGCACGTGCTGTGAGTTTAGCAACGGCCACCAGTTCTGCTTTATTTTTGCGGCACATGATTACAGCATTTTACTAGATTTTTAGTGTGATGCGTTTTTGTAAGCCTGTTTTTATTGAAGCTGGAGATTAGCGTCAAAATAAAAGCTTAGAAGTGTAGTATAAATTGCCGACAGTTAGTAGTTTAAATGTTTAACGTTACTGCAAAACATCTCTTTCAAGTGCAGAAATTAGGAAAGAAGTATTGTAATTTCCCTTCTAATTGTTTTACAATATATGGCTATTACTGTTATAGGAATAACAATTACATAAAATTGTTATTATTATTATTATTATATTCTAATTTGTTTGGCTTCCTAAAACACCAATGTGAATGTAATTTAGACTGAGACAGTATACCACAAATAAAAAGAGGGTTGAGTCTCCTTTAAATTTCAGGTACAAGTTAATTCACTGACTTTTTTTCTGACTTAAGTTTTCTTAGTTAAGAACATGGGTTGGAGCTCTTAATTTTGAAATCTCAAAGTGCATTAGATAGAATTTTCCTTTAAAATGTTCTTTTTTCCAAGTCTTCATTTGTTTTTGTTTTTTTTTAAATATCGCAATAAACATTGTTTTTTATGGATTTCATTTCACAATATTTTCGTATTGTGAGATTTTGATATCATTACATCCCTACCAAGTAGCCTTTCCTACACCATTTGTGATACAGAAATGACTAATGTATGATTTTCATCTGGAAAAAGATAAAATTCTAAAAGTTTCCATAGACTTACATTGAAGGACCACCCAGAACATGCTGACAACCACGCTGTAGCATAATGCCAGTGTTTTTTACATGAAGAAGCACAATTTATATTTTCCTCAGAATAATGATGTTTCTGAAAATTGTACATTATGATTTTTCAAGTTCACTCTCTTTAAAAGCTCTTTATTGGCATTGATGGTTCCATGAAGAACCTTTAATATCTATGAAACCATTCTATTGCACAAAAGGTTCTACACAGTGGAAAAATGTTCTTTAGAATATTAAATGTTCTTAAAAGTTCTAAAAAGGTGCTATAAATGGTTCTATAAAAATGATTTCAATTTTAATGATAGAAGACTGTTAAAATGTTACAGTAAAAACTTGTTAATTAGTCCTTAATATATACATTATAGTAATTATACAGTAAAATACTGTTAGATTTACTGTTTTTGGAAGTGAAAAAAGAAGTCAAAAGAACAAGTTGCTGTATGAAAGTACAGATGTTAGTACTTCAACAGGTTGGTATATTAACATCATCAATTGTCAAAATGTCATGACAATTTTATATCTGTAAAAAGTAAAACGTTTCTGCCATATTTCTTTACAGTAAAGTTTTGGCAACCAAAGCTGCCAGTTTTACCATATATATATATATACACTGCCGTTCAAAAGGTTTGGATCAGTAAGATTTTTTACATTTTTTAAGGTCTTTTCAACTCATGAAGGCTGCATTTATTTGATTAAAAATACAGAAAAAAACAGTAATATTGTAAAAAAAATATTGCAATTTAAAATAGTGGTTTTCTATTTGAATATACTTTAAAATAGAATTTATTTCTGTGACGCAAAGCTGAATTTTCATCATCATTATTCCAGTCTTCAGTGTCACATGATCCTTTAGAAATCATTCTAATATGTCGATTTATTATCAGTGTTGGAAAAAATTGTGCTGCTTGATTTTTTTTTTTTTTTTTTTTTGGAACCTGTGATATGTTTTTCAGGGTTCTTTGATCATTTGAACAGCATTGATTTAAAATAGAGATCTTTTGTAACAATAAACACTACCATTCAAAGTTTGAGGTCAGTAAATTGTTAGTTGGAAAGAAATTAATGCTTTTATTCAGGTTGTGTTAAATTGATAAAAAGTGACAGTAAAGACTTACATTGTTAGAAATGATTTTTATTTAGAATAAATGCTGTCCATTTTAAATTTTAAAGAATCCTAAAAAAAAGTATCACAGGTTCCAAAAAAATATTTAGCAGCACAAATGTTGCCAACACTGATAATAAACAAGCGTATTAGAATGATTTCTGAAGGATCATGTGACACTGAAGACTGAAGTAATGATGCTGAAAATTCAGCTTTGCATCACAGGAATAATATTTTATGGAACTTAAAAATCGTACTGATTATTTAAACAGTGGGCATCGCTGTGATGTTGGAACCTTTATTTTTAAGTGTATGGAAGGATGAAATCAAAAGTGTTTCAAGAGCCTCATCAAAATATCACAGCACGTTTATCAGATCAGTCTTAATCTGATTCTGATTGACAGAGCTGCCTAAACATCTCGAGTCATGCGGTCCAGACGGCACAGGAAATGACAGCGTGTCCGTCCGCACTGTGCCTTCTTCTTCAGAAGCTCTCTGATTCCAATAATTACGGCCTAAAGTGATCCTCGTTGCTTTATTTCGCAAGCAAGTTGGGTAATCTTTGATCCGATTGCCAAGTGCGGAATGCAGAATACAAATGAAAAAATAATACAATCTGGTTTATATTCCAGACTTTCTCAGGCACGATATATAGCCAAAGGACAAGGGATGAAAAAAGAAAACAAATTAAGTCACACTAGAGGAGTGTTTCAGCACGGGCCGGGGTTTACGACTTCATACATGTCGACGGCTGATTGGAAAAACCTCACGTCTCCATGCATCCTTCATAAAAATAGAAATTACAATATTCCAGCGCATCTCCCGGTGAACTCTGAAATTAGGACGACGGTAAAAAGATGGACGCGGAAGACGAAGCGCAACAAAGGCGGTTATGAGGTGCACATTTCACACAGCCACTTATTCAAGTCATGCTAACAATATTCATTGCAAAACACGTTGCTCGTACATCTCATTTGGAAGAAAAAATTAATATGAATTAAACCTTGTCTGCATATTAATTCATATCATTTGTGTGATTAAATATTTGAAACTGTCTGCAAAAACTAGGCGCTATTAATTTTTTCATAAAACATTCATTTCAATTGTCAAAGTGCCGCTGGCAAAAGAAAGAGAGAGAAAAAAAAACACTTAAAGAGGTATGTCAATTTTAAGTCACTTTATGAATTACAGCTCGAGTGCTTTTGCATGCTAATATAAGCAGAGAGACCTGGAATAAATGACTACCTATTTGGGTCCTTGATTATTTTTCATTTCTCATGTAGAACTTGATAAACATTTTTTTTTTTTTTTGAGAAGGGGTTGGATGAATATTAAGTCTTGCAAAATTAACAAAAGTTCTGTTTAACAAGCTCTCACGAGTCTCGGATGGATTTGCAAAAATGTTTCACGGTTTCATTTTTAATATTATATTAGTAGCGTTTTCAAAAGCAACCTTCACTAGAACTATTGCTCATACTTCGGTTTAGTGTTTTTATTATTATTATTATTGCTATTAAAAGTTGTCTCTTATGCTCAGAAAGGCTGCATTTATTTGGTCAAAAATACAGTTAAGGCAGAAATATTGTGAAATATTATAACAGTTTAAAATAACTGTTTCTATTTAAACATATTTTAAAATATTACTTAATCCTGTGATGCAAAGCTGAATTTTTAGCATTACTGCTCCAGATTTCAGTGTCACATAATCCTTCAGAAATCATTCTAATATGCTGATTTGATGTTCAAGAAACATTTCTGATAATGCTGAAAACAGTTTTGCTGCTTAATAGTTGTGTGGAAACTGTGATAAGTTTTTCAGGATTATCTGATTAATAGAAACTTTGAAAGAATTTATTTAGAATCTTAAAGAATTTATAAGTATTTATTAAAAAAAAAAATCTTACTGACCCCAATGTATCATTTTTAATATTTTTTAAATATATTTTTATTTTACTTTTTTTTTTTTTTTTTTTTTACAAATATTAGAATATAGTTAATATTTTCATTATTTTGAATGACAAACAACATTTGTTTTGCATCTAATATTATAGGATGAACCCTAATATTATTTGTCACGCAGAAAATGACGTAAAAATTAGAAGCAGCATTAAAATACATTTTTTAATAAAGAAAATTAGCCTTAAATTTTTCTTTTTATTTTGGGATGAAAACTGTCCTAAATATGTAAATAATAATAATAATAATAATAATAATAATAAAAGTAATTAAGTAAGTAAATAAATGAATAAACGTATAAATAAATAAAATAAAATAAAATCTTACTGACCCTGAACATTTGAACAGTAACTTTTCAATGTATTATATTATATTATATTATATTATATTATATTATATTATATTATATTATAATATTTTAGATAAAAACATAGTTCATCTTTTAATTATTTTAGGTGACATACAAAATTTGTTATGCATCTTATGACTATACAGTACAACCTCAGTATTTCTTTTTTTTTAATATTATAGGATAAACTTTATTATGACTTGGCATAAAGAAAATGATGCGTAAATATTTAGGCTCATTTTCAAACTCATAAGCAGCAATTAATCATATTTTACATGAAGAAAACTAAAGCCTTATATTTTCTTTTCTTTCTTTTTTTTTTTTTATTTTGAGATAAAAATAGTATAAATATAAAAAATGCATCCTTATTAAAAAAGAGCAATTTCTTAAATTAAAATAAATTACATTAAAATAAATTAATAAATAAATCTAACTGACTCCAAACTTTGACCAGTAACTTTTCAAATGTACCATATTTTCTTTAACAAAAATTATATTAAATTATACTATATTATATTATAAAAAACATAGTTAATCTTTATTATTTTTTAGACAATTTGTCATACGACTACACAACCTCAGTCTTTTTTTTTTTTTTTTTTTTTTTAGTTTAACATTATAGGATAAACCATAAATACTTCCAGAGCTACTTGGAAGACAAACTAAACAAGACTTCTAGACCNACTACACAACCTCAGTCTTTTTTTTTTTTTTTTTTTTTTTTTTTTTTAGTTTAACATTATAGGATAAACCATAAATACTTCCAGAGCTACTTGGAAGACAAACTAAACAAGACTTCTAGACCCAAACTTGCCTTACACCCTAAAAATCTCCATTTATAGCATGTCAAACTTATAACTCTGTCACACACTGCGTCTAAATGTACATCAAACCTTAAGAAGTCCAATTTAAATTCCCAATTTCTAAAGTAACGTCACATTTGGAGTGAACCCCACATTTAAAGTCTGCACTTCTAACACAGAGGTGTCCGGGCCTCCCCTCTCCTCCCAAACTTCGGCAGCCACCTCCTGTAATTTCATTTTCACCAGCAATAACCCCGGGTCACTTTTTAAGCATGGTGACTTTGATATACCTAAGACTGCTCCATATGCATGGCTGGGTGGCATAGTGTGGCATGGCTGCTTTTAACATATGCCAGCGAGCAGAACCCGGGCCCTCCTTCTCCCCCTCCTCCTCACTGTGCCGGGCTCAGCGTAGAGCAAGGGGTGAAATAACCGCCCCGGGGCAGACAAGCTGTCTCTAAGGAGTCTCCGATAAGAGTCCTGCCTCCGTTATACATACATACATATGACAGCGGAGGAATATGCCACAGACAGCTGGCAGGGACTACACTCTCTGCCCGGCCGCTGCGAGAGGGACGCAGATACTGCAAACTCTCCGGGCCATGGAGGAGGTCCCCAACAAGTCGATAAACCGGTAAAGGGGATGCGTGTGGAAATTCTGACCCAAAAAAACATGAGCAAATGTTAGAGTGCCGCAGCTCGCTTGTTAACCCCAGGGCCATTTTTACAAGCTTAGTTACAGGATTAGACTGGCTAGTGAGAAATAACATGGTCTAATCAGGGGCAGGGACTTTCAGGCTGTTTTCACACTTGGTTCGTTTAAGGTGTCTGAGAGAGCTTCATGAGACTCCAAATGAACTCCAACCCCTTTAAAGTAAACCGAATTTAGATCAGCTCAAGTGTCTGCTTATTCAGTCCGCTTTAAATGCGTATTGTGAACACAAAGCGTGCCAGATGAGGAGCGTACTATTCGAACTATTCAAACACAAAGTAAAAAAGACAATAAGAGGAATATGTTACTATATATTGAATATATTACTATTAAATCAGTTTACTAAAACACAATTAAAGTGAAATAAAAGCTAAAATAAAATAGACCTAAAACTAAAAATAAAATACAAAATAAAATAAAATGACAAAAAAAAAAAATCAATAAAAATAAATAACACAAAATAAAATAAATTAAGGCAAAAAATTCAAAACCATATTTACAGCCTAAGAGTGTGTGAATACAAAGTCTCAAAAAAAATCTA
>JAHKKF010525507.1:2985-15619 GCA_019740295.1 Labeo calbasu | reverse complement strand
ACATGTTAAACGCTTGGCAATCATGCTAGAAACATGCTAGCAACTTGCTAATCATGCTAGAAACATGCTAGCAACTTACTAACAACTTGTTAATTATGCTAAAACATGCTAACAACTTGTTAATCATGCTAGCAAAACATGCTAATAACATGCTAATCATGCTAGAAACAGACTTCACTAACAAGGACCACGCCACAACCATGCAGATAAAACTTTATTGAGAAAAGCAAGATGAAAGAAAATGGGAAGAGAAAGGGTGTTGTCTGGACTGGCTGATCAGGGAGTCTTGCCCAGTGAGACTCAGAGTGGGGGCTTCGTCTCTGTAGTTAATTTGTAGGTTATTAGAAGACCCCCTGGATGCAGCCTGTGGAAAGAGAAGAGGGATGATAGAGAAATAAGGAAAGGAGAAGAGGGGGGAGGGAGGGGAGGAAGTGGGATGAATGGATGAGATAGGGGAAGGGTGGGTGGGAACGAGAAACTGAGACAAACGGTTCAGAGAAGGTTGGTCTTACATAAATAGTTCACGAGGAACGAGCTGATTGGTTGAGGCGTGGCCTTGTTCCCGAACTTTAGTTAACTTATTAACTCCATTTCACTAACAAGGACCACGCCACAACCATGCAGATAAAACTTTATTGAGAAAAGCAAGATGAAAGAAAATAGGAAGAGAAAGGGTGTTGTCTGGACTGGCTGATCAGGGAGTCTTGCCCAGTGAGACTCGGGGTGGGGGCTTTGTCTCTGTAGGTAATTTGTAGGTTATTAGAAGACCCCCAAAGGTTTGAATAAGCTGATGTGTGCCTGAGCTTGGAGGAGGTCGTTAAGGTTAGAATATAGGTCCGAGATGCCTGCGCTGGCGGCTATGGTGGCCGCTCCAATCCGGAAGGAATGTAGAGGGTAGTGCTTGGGAGATATGCCGGAGGCGCTGAGAACCTTTAGAAAGTGCTTGTTAAACCAGAATCTGGTGGCTATCTTTCCATTTTCTGTGAGAAAGAGAGGTTCTTGAGGAGAAGAATTATTTGCATATCTGGAAAGAACATACTCCGAAATTGGCTCGAAAGGGCTGATGAAAGAGCTGAGGCGAAAGATGTAAATGGAACACGACTTTCCGAATTGATCGGTTTTGCTTTTCTTCAAAGTGTAGATGATAGAATCTGGGGTGTGAGCAGAGATGTCGGAGAGGCTGGGATGGACGACCGGATTGAAGGCAGAAGTTGAAGGGGCGAGTTCCGAGCACCTCAAGAAGCCGAAGAACGCAAGGAGAAACATGCATTCTAGCGTACGGTCAATCAAAGGGCTCATGTAGCCTGACCGTAACATGCAGATGCATTGGCTCAGAAGATCAGAGGTTAATGGCAAGCGTCTAGCCGAGGAGGCTGGTTCTCGCTTCCGTAGACCTTTAATAAGCATAGTGACAAGAGAATGGGAAATCGAGTGGCATTGCTCGCCAGTTGCTAGTTTGAGAATGAAATTGATACCGGATAAGTAAGTCTGAATGGTGGAGGCTCAGATTTTAAGATTGGTATGGGCATGCGTGACGAAATTGCAGATGGACCAAACATCCAGTAGAGGAAATGGAATTTGGTAGTAGGAGTGGTAAGCCTTAAAACAGTTCCAACCGGGCAGGTAAGCAGAGAGGGTACTAGGGGCGAGGCCGTTGAGGATAGCTTCACGCGAAGCGTGTGAGAGGTCTTCCAGACGAGGATTTAGTTGAAGATAGTAGCAGAAAACGGTGGAACTGGCATGGGATGTACCTCTGAGTCTGGAGCCAAGGTCCTGAACTTCTGAAAAGAAAGGCGAGACAAAGAATCAGCTATGCTATTATGGTAACCCGGAATATAAGCGGCTCAAATTAAGAACTGGTTCTGAGCAGATATAAGTGTCAGTCTGCGAACGAATTGCATGTTGAGTTGCCCGAGTGAATAAGAATGATATGTTTTGACCATTCGTGCCCCCAAAGGATGGCAGCTATGATGACTGGATATATTTCGAAAAGGGTGGACGAGGGCGAGTCTGATTGCTGGGCGAGATGGCTAAAGTCGGGTGGCCATTCGGAAGCGAACCAGCGGCCGCTGTAGTAACCACCAAAGCCGGTGGAAGGAGCTGCGTCTGTGTACAGCTGGATGTCTTCTGGTTGTGAGACATAATCGTTATAGAAGAAGGATATGCCATTCCATGAAGACAGGAATTGTTACCAAAGGTGCATTTCCATCTTACAGCCTTCGTTGAGAATGACTTTGTCGTGAAGGGAGGGGATTGTTGTAACGTTTGATAGTAGATGGGAAGGAAAAGATTTTCCTTGGGGAATTATTCTGATGGTGTAGTTAAGGTGGCCGAGGAGGGCTAGTAGCTGTTGCTTTGTAGACCTATCTGCTAGAAGATAATTTGATAGGAGCAGAGAAATGCGTTGAACTTTCTCGGAAGCCAGGGATGCTTGGAAAGAGATGGAGTCTAGGGTGATGCCTGAGAACTCGATGGAAGTACATGGTCCGAGAGTTTTCTCTTTTGAAAGGGGGACACCCTGTTCGTTAAAGACTTGAACTAGAGTAGACAGTCCTAAACTGGGAGGAGTGGAAGGAGGTGTAATGATGAGGAAGTCATAGAGAAGGTGAAGAACGTAGGGAAGTTTGTGGTTATTAATAAGAATCCAACATAAGGCCTCCGAGAGGGAGTCGAAGATCTTGGGGCTGCTTTTGCAGCCGAAAGTGAGGCGTACTGCGAAATAATAAGCTCCTTTCCAGAATATTCTGAAGAAACGCCAGAATTCTGGATGGATGGGCATAACTTTGAAAGAGCTGGTGATATCCGCTTTTGAGAGCCATGCTCCGAGGCCTGCCTTACGGATGAGAGAGATTGCTTGGTCGATGGATGCGTATTTCATGGAAAAGTCTGGGGCTGGAATGATACTATTGATGCTGGGAATGTGAGAGCCGTGAGGGGAAGAAAGGTCGATGATTAATCTCTTTTTCCCAGAGTATTTCCTGGTGGCGATGCTGATGGGACTGATTCTAAATGGGGAAAATGGAGGTTCTTTGAATGGGCCTATCATAAATCCTTCTTGGACTTCTTTTGCTATTAATGTGTCGACAGTGTTTGGCTCAGAGAGAGCGGACTGGAGGTTAGGGGAGATATGGGAAGTATCTGGCTTTATTTCAATACCTGGATGAAAACCATTTTGTAATCCGTTGATAATGAAGTCTACGAACTCTCTGTCAGGGTGTGCTAATAGAGCGTTGGCTAGGGCTTTTACCTTGATTGGTGTGCCGAGATATTTTAGTAGTCATTGGGGCAAAGCAGTTGGGTTGTGGGGGCAGGAGTTCCTGGCGTGGGCACCGCCACAGAAGGAGCAGACGTGTAGGAGTCTGGAGTTAGAAAGTGAGCAGCCGAGATGATTGAACTTGTTGCATACCATTCGGCCGTCCTCTTTTATCTATACTTTTGGGAATTGGGACGTTAACTGTGGGGCGAATGTCGAGGGGCTTGGAATTATGGAAGGGGGTGGAGCTGCTGAAGACAGTCTGTTGAATATGGATGTTTGGCGTGAAGAAGACGGCTGTGGTTTAAGGGGAGTAACGACTGTGCACATAGAGGCAGGATGTGACGGGACTCCGCAAAGCTCGCAGGAGAGTGAAGTGCGAGCTGCAAAGATGCGACAGTAAATTTCAGTGTCGAGAGTGCCCCAGTATGTCCCTTGGTTAAACTGCTGTAACCGACCTGCTGCTTGAGTGGCGAAAAGGACGTGGTAGTTATAGGGAAGGGTTGGGGAAGGTGAGGGAGGGGAAAAAGGATAGATTAGTTGGAAGAGCAGAAGATAGGGGCTGGAAAGATCCGCTGACAGGAATGTTTCCAGGGTTCGCTAGGGTAGAGGAAAGGATGGTGGGACGGAAGGATGAATGGGTGTTAGGATTTGGGGCGGATTGTGCATATAAGGATGAAAAAAAGGATGTAATTATCTGAGATAATTCAGGGGTGGAAGGAGCCAGTGTTGGTGGCATTTGCATTTGACCGCCACTAGGTGGCGCAGATGCTGCTTCCTGAGGCCGTTGACGAGGCTGGGTGTTAACGTCGCGGGAGACAATGGGAGGATACCGTGATGGTACCAGAAAAGTTGAGGGCTCTGAGGTGGAGGAAGCTGGAGTTGGAGGTTTTTGCGTTAGATCTCCACTAGGTGGCCCAGGTGCTGCTTGCTGAGGCCATTGACGAGGCTGTGTGGTGACGTCACGAGTGACGATGGGCGGATTCCGTGGGAATGTCGAAAGAGTAGAGGGTTCGGTGTTTACATTTAGAGGAGTGTTGATAGATGCTGTGTAAAGTTGGAATAGTCGTGATTTATTATCGTAGGGGCTGAAATTGATGCCTTTGTCCTTGAGAGCGCGCTGGAGGCTTGCCACGGTCCATTGCTTGATGTTACTCTCTAGTCTAGGAGACTTGCCGTGAGTGCGTTGGCGAGGTCTGGCGCTGGATGGATGTTGATTCTGTTGGCGAGGAGAGCGGTCGCGCCGGCTTTCGTGCCTGTGAGATCCATGGCGGTCACGGACTGAAGTTCTTGTATGCGGCGGAGAATGTACGTGTGATCGAGATGAGGTTGGGGAAGTTTCGGATAATGAACTTGTTCCTGAACTTTAGTTAACTTATTAACTCTATTAGTTAGCAACATGCTAACTACTTGCTAATCATGGTAAAAACGTGCTAACAACATACTAGTAACTTGCATCTTGTATCTATCTGACTTAGGGCTGCAACGATTAATCGCACGATGTTGTGAGGCGCGTTTAGTCAATGAAGCCGGTACTTTGATTAGTAGTAAAGCTCCATCACGTGCGTTCAGCTGGAGCGGCAAACGCGCCTCACGACATCGTGCGATTAATCGTTGCAGCCCTAATCTGACTGCATTCAAACTTTAACCTTTTAAAACTACTTTAAACTTTTTTTCAGACTGAAAACCGTCCAAAACTTTTTTAAAAAAACTTCTTAAACTTTTCAAGCTTTTTTAAACTTTCTGGTTTTCTGGTCGACAAACTTTTTTATCTAGTGTTTTTATTAATATTTTAAATATTGCTGTGTGCTTGACTTGACCTTCTACTTCCAGCAAATATCAACAGGGATTTATTTATTTATTTGTAATTATTTAATTACCACACCAAAAAAATAGACAGACATTCTACACATAATTTAATTTTATTCTTGTCTATTCCTTATATTTTCACTTGCCATTTTAGTTTTAGTGCAAGTTTTATTCATTTGTTTTTGTCATTTTCATTTATTTATTTTTTAATGTCTATATAGTGTTTTTTTATGAGACTTGGCAACTAGCTGATTTTTAAAAAAAATAATTTTATTTTTATTTGTATAGAAGCTTGTTTACACTGAATAAAAAAAAAAACTGAAATAAATGTATGGATTATTTCACAATTCTAACTTTTTCTTGCAACTCTGAGTTTATATCTTACAATTCAGATGTTAATTTGTATATAAACTCATAATTGTGTGAAAAAAGTAAGAATTATGTTTGTAATTTATAAATTATATTTTATATTTTATAAATCATAAATTATATTTATATAAAAGTTTTAGTTTTTTTTTTTTTTTTTTTATTATTATTTTTGTATTCCGTGCCACTTTTCATATTCATATGACAAAAATCTTTCTAATGGTTTTAGTGTTTTCTTGAGCGTTTGTTTTGTGTTTCTGTAGGGTCTCCTGGTGGCCGTAATCTTCTGCTTCTGTAATGGAGAGGTATGACTTAATTATATCATTAATTAACAATTAATACTTCCTTAATGAACCTCATTAATCTTTATTAAAGCATTTTAGATGAGCGTAAGCTTTTGAGAATTGTAGTGGCAATCAGTACGTTTTTCACTTCCAGCAAAAACCAGAAGTAATATTAATGCTGTTTTTTTGTTGTTGTTGTTGTTTTGCAATTAATCAGACCGGCAAAAATTGCTAGACATTTTTACATAGAATTCAACTGAAATGGAAAATAATATTTCCTTGTTTTTTTTTCTGAAATAACTGAATACATGCTTTCATGCAACAACAGTGACTAGCATTACTATCTGAAACATTTCTGCAAACTGCCTCCAGAAATGTGACTCTGGACCACAAAACCAGTCTTAAATAGCACTGGTATATTTGTAGCAGTAGCCAAAAACACTAAAAATATATCAAAACTTAATTTTTGATTAGAAATGTGCATTGCTAAGAACTTCATTTGGACAACTTTAAAGGTGTCAACAACTTTAATTTTTGTTTTTGTTTTTGTTTTTGTTTTGTTTTTTACACCCTCAGATTCCAGATTTTCAAACAGTTGTCTCTCGGACAAATATTGTCCTGTCCTAACAAACCACACATCAATGGAAAGTTTATTTATTCAGATTTCAGATGATGCATACATCTCAATTTCAAAAAATGGACCCTTATCACTGGTTTTGTGGTCCAGGGTCACAAATTAAATAATAAAGACAAACTGAACCTAAATTATATTTAATATAATGATTATAATATTCTATATTTATTAAGATTATTATATATTATAAAACGGATAGTTCCGGTCCTTGATTCTGATTGGTTGAGCCACGTTCTAAACTGTTGTGATTTACTGTACAAACATACACCTTTGTTTATGTTTGTGTGTTGCTTGGCAACCAAACAGTTGCAACCACAACTGTTTATAAGGAACTACCTTGTTTGGTGGAAGAATACAGTTTTTATACTGTCTAATATTTACTTTATTTGTTCTTTTTTATTTTGTAAAACCTTGCTATGTATATGGCATAACTGTTTTATAAAAGTAATAAGCCCTGTGAAGCCGTGGTTTACGGTGAATTTCTAACAGCTAAGGGGGTTTTAGGCACTCCGCTTTTTGGTCATGCCTAACAACACCCCTAAGCTGTTGGAAATTCACTGTAAACCACGGCTTCTTGGTACTTATTGCTTTAATATAATTTTTTTTTATCTTCTTATTAAAAAAACGGATAGTTCCGGTCCTTGATTCTGATTGGTCGAGCCACGTTCTAAGCTGTTGTAAATTACTCTACGAACATACACCTTTGTGTACATCTGTGTGTTGCTCGGCAACCACTTTGTTGCAACCACAACTGTTTCTGAGGAACTACATTGTTTGGCGGAAGAATAATGTGTTTATTAAAATCATTACACTTGCTCTGTTTTATTTTGTGAAACTTTGCTACGTATATGGAATAACCGTTTTATTAAAGCAATAATTTTTATTTTATTATTATAAAACAGATAGTTCTGGTCCTTGATTCTGATTGGTCGAGCCCACATTCTAAGCTTTTCTAAAAAACTCTACAAACATACACCTTTGTTTACATTTGTGTGCTGCTTGGCAACCACTTTGTTACAACCACAACTGTTTCTGAGGAACTGCATTGTTCAATGGAAGAATAAAGCATAAACCCCGTGAAGCCATGGTTTACAGTGAATATATAACAGCTAAGGGGCATTGTCATGGAGTGCCTAAAACCCCCTTAGCTGTTATAAATTCACTCTAAACCACGGCTTCATGAGGCTTATTGCTTTTATAAAACAGTTATTCCATAAACATAATAAGGTTTCACAAAATAAAACAGAGCAAACAAAGTGTAATGATATAGATATAGCGGTTCTTCCGCCAAACAACGTAGTTCCTCAGAAACGGTTGTGGTTGCAACAAAGTGGTTGCCAAGCAACACACAAATGTAACCAAACGTGTGTGTTTGTAGAGTAATTGACAACAGCTTCGAATGCGGCTCAACCAATCAGAATCATGGACCGGAACGATCCGTTTTATAATAGTGTTTTTATTTATATCACTACACTTTATTTGCTCTGTTTTATTTTGTAAAACCTTGCTATGTATATAGAATAACCGTTTTATAAAATCAATAAGCCCTGTGAAGCCATGGTTTACAGTGAATTTATAACAGCTGAGACGGCTTTGCGTCGTTCCTAACAACGCCCTTTAGCTGTTATAAATTCACTGTAAACCACGACTTTTTAGGGCTTATTTTTTATGATATATGTATTATTTATGTGTTATTTTTATAATAAATGTAATATGTACATAATAAATGCTATTTATATATAAATATAACAATAATGTATAACATAGTGCCCTAGAAACGAGTTATATAGCATGTGTTGTCGTCCCACAGGTGCAGTCGGCGTTACAGCGTACGTTTGTGCAGTATCGCGGTCAGTGGAAGCGCAGGAGTCTGGTGACCAACGACTCTCACTGTAATTACCACACCAACTCGTCCATCACCGAGACCAGCCGCGTCACCATCAGCCTCGAGCACGGCCCGACCTACACGAACGGCGGTACACACGCGCTCAATGGCCAGAGCAACGGCAAACGCTGCTCCAGCGGTGAACCCGACAGCTGCGACCTACCAGAGTCCACTGAAATATGAGCGTCTATATTTCAACACTACAGCACACTCCCAGCTAACAAACGTGTTCTAAGAACGGTTTGCTAACTATCATACTAAGTTATAAAAAACATTATTAGTGGTGACTATTACTATTACAATTCCCGCACCATTTGTCACAGACCCATGAAAGAGGTGTCAAATCGTGCGGCCTAATGAGAAGAGGTTAAACCAAACCTGACATTTCAGCTTCCTAGCCATGCCCTAACAACCACTTACAGCAACCTAGCAACTAGCCCATAGACTTCCATTGAAAAAAGGACCCTAGCAACACAAACCATAAGTGGAATATCTTCATAGAGGCATGAAGGTTGCTTTATGTCATTCATACTGTCAAGCAGCCTTTAGATATTAGATACAGCCTTTAGTATCACTGGCAGCCACCAAGCCATTCCCTAGCAACCAAACAGAGTACCCTAGCAACCATTTAACAAGTCCTATAGCTTTGCACCATAATATCGTATAGACATGGGAGTTAGTTCTTTTGATGCATGCTAGCAAATAGGACGTCCAATATGTTACACATGCTAGCATCACCTAGCTAAGTGTTAAAACACGCTAAAAATATGCTAAAGCATGTTAGGATCGCCTACCTAACGTCATGCTAATGACATGTTAACTGTATTAGCATAATGGTAAACATTAGAATCTTGCTAAAACATGCTAGCATGATGCTAGGTAGATGTTAATCATGTTAACTTTGTGTTAACAACATGCTAATCATGTTAGCATGTTGCTAGCATCATGCTAATCATGTTAGCATCTTGTTAAAAACATGTTAACATCATGCTAGCAACATACTAATCATGCTAATTTCATGTTAACAACAGGATAATTGTGTTAATATGTTTCTAGCATAATGCTAACAAAATGAGCATGTCATTAACATGATGTTAATACAATTATTGTTGGTATTAGTGGCTAATCCCGAGTTTTCCCACAGCAAGCACCACTCTGAATGTTTCTTTGAAAGTTTTTAAAAAGTTTTTTTTTTTTTTTCCTGGTCAGGAGAACATTCCATTTTATTGTTTTGCAAACGTTATGGGAACATTACTTTTGAATGTTCTCTGAATATTCTGAAACAAGTAGTTTAAAACCCAGGTAACGAATTTAACGTTGTGGGAATGTTGTTTTGAAATGTTTCTGAAACATTTAAATGTCCAGTTTTCTTATAGTGATTAGAACATTATTTAAAGGTTACAGTGTTCTAATAACTTTCTTGTCACCTTAAATATGTTTTTTACACATTTATTTTTAATGTTCTAAGAATGTTAAAATGTTATTAGACCGTTATTTAAAGGTTGCAAAAACATTTCTTACAAAATTCTACTAAGTTTATTTTCACCCGAAATGTAACGTTATTTGAACGTTTATTTTTTTAATTCTTAGAACGCTAAAAATGTCCGGATTGGAATACTATTTAAAGGTTACAAAAATATTCTAATACAAATAACATCACAAGAACATTCGAGAAGGTTTTTCTCTCAACATTATGAGAATGTTTATCAAATATTAATGAAGTTATAAGAATGTTCTATAAACATTATAAACATTTATGTAACCTTTAAAGAACATTAGTGTTCCATTGTAGCTGAGAACATTTAAAAATGTTAGAGGAATGTCCATCTAAAATGTTCTATGAACGACGTTAAATAGCATTTTGAGAACGCTATTAAAGACCAGATAACTTTTTATGAACGTTCTTTTAACATTATTGGAAGAATGTTTGAGAGAACCTTGTCAGAACGTTAGTTAAAGTTCTGAAAACTTTCCTTGTTAGCTGGGTTGTAGTTGTGAAGAATGACGAGTGAAAGAGTTAATTCTGTTTATGGATTAATTAATGTATCAGTGTTTTATTTGGACTTTTGAAACACGTTTTGTAGCCTATTTGTACATTTAAACACATGAGTATGACTGTAAAGTTACTGTTCACGTATTTATATTTCGATCTAAATGCAAGTAATGCGTATATTTTAATGTAAAAAAAAAAAGCATACTAAAACCAAACGAATATTTCCGCTTGTCCCGCTCCGTCTCTCACGCGCTACGTAGTGTACTTGTTTGTATTAACATCTGATACTGTAGTGTATTGTAGGTGTATATTCATTTAGGATATTATTCCTCGGATAGTGCAGTTTGTAGTGCGCCTGCGCCGACCCGTCCTTTCGCGCTCGCGGGAGTTTTGCGCGGGACGTAGCGAAAAGGGGATATAGCGGGGCTTTTTGTACATATAAAGATATGTTGTAAATAAGATGTTGTATAATCGCTTGTGTTTTTCACTGAATGAATCTGCTTCGTGAGCCGTTTGAGAGGAGTTTGTGTGATTGTATGTTAAATTCCATATGATGCCATGTCACATTTGCTTTTGTGCGGTTATTGGAAAACGCGAAGAGACGAAACATTCCATTTTGACTTGTTAATATTGTAATATCGGTATTTGTGTTTGTGTAAACTTAATAAAAGTACTTGCATTTGAGCTTTCAAATAATGTGTATTGTGTAAATTACTCTGTAAACAAAGAACGTCCCCATATTTGTTCCCACTGGTTTTGATAGTAAATCAGTACAAATAATAGTTCTCTAAAGGTTATTTTTAGGTTTTATAAGCATAAACTAACCTCCCTAAAACGTTGCAGGGAGTGTTTTAGCCTACATTTTTATTTTAGCCTATAACCCTGGGTCTCTGCACCATATTCTCTCTAGGCTTCCTGAGGAAGCTACACGGATCCTTGTAACATAAATAGACGCAAAGGTCCGTGAAGTTTTCATTTATTTATTTGAAAAGCGTTTCAGGATACTGAGTCATGTACAGATGCATTGTTCATATGAATGCAGAATGAGTCACTCTTAACATGTGCTTTCCTTATTCTCAACTGCATAAGAATGGCGTTCTTGAACAATCCAGGATGGACATCCAAGCTTCTGTTGAAATGTTTTACCTTTTTTATGTATTAACCTTGGTCTTTATTATAGTGCACAGCAGACTCACTTTGAGCCATTCATCCAATCGACGTTACAGCATATTATAGCTTTTTCAAGATTGCTTTCTGCAACCTTGTGGTTACCAGGCCAGTTTTTAACCACTAAATGATCTTACCTGTAACACTATTTGACGGAATTAACGCTGTTTTCCCAAATTATTTTCACGTCTTGGTCAACGGAAAAGGACGAGGTCCCACCGAGATTTGAACTCGGATCGCTGGATTCAAAGTCCAGAGTGCTAACCATTACACCATGGGACCGCGGCGACAACGACGCGAAATAAGTGTTTTAGAAAACATAAACAACCCACCTTCAAACATTTAACTCAAACAGGCGTTTTAAAACACGTTCACACTTGATTAAATAACATAAAGAAACATTACAACAGCTGTTTTGCCATAAACAGGCTAATCATCATTACGAATTAGCATCAGTGAAAGCTTGCTAGCCACTGCACGAAGCGTTGTGTGTTATTATTTTCTCTTCATAAAGTGCTTCAACAAAATGCATACTACATAATTATAATGTAAACGACTGGGGTTATAATATAGTAATGGTTGAAAGAGGGATAAATCGACAGTTTGATATGATACTGAATGATCCCCCTATTAGCATGCTATGGTACATTTAAAAATATGGTATAAAAATAGTAGTAATCATTGTGCAAAGTGATATATAATGTATGTAATGTAATTTAACTTGAAAACAAAATACAGTTTTGCTTCCTGAACTCAGTTTTCAAGCTAATCCCATTTAAGTTGAAAGCCCAAGAGCTTCATCGTCTTCAGCAGAACATGTTTTCTTCCTTGTTATATTATTCATGAACTGTGATCCCAACAGAGACCTCAATAATTCACCTCAAAACAGCTCTTTCATCTGAGGTGAAAAGACAAGTGTGAACGACTGTGAGGAGATGTTTAATTCATGAACAGCAGGAAGCTAGCAAACATAAGAACATTTAGCTAAAATTCCAAATAAAAACGCTATTTCGACTGCTCCTCCGATCATTCAAACGTCCAGTTTTTTAAATGTTTAGAAACGTTTTTGTTCTTGGTGAACGTTGGAAATAACATTAAGGGAACGTTTTATCATTTGCAAACATGTTACTTATGAATGTCCCTAAACCATCTGAAACTAAGTATTAATGTTCAATAAATGGTTGATGAATGTCCAACTAAAGAAACAAGAAACAAAACGTTCTATGAACGATGTATAGCTAAA
>JAHKKF010525505.1:0-14244 GCA_019740295.1 Labeo calbasu | reverse complement strand
GCTGTCCTATCTGGTGTTTAGCTAGTTTATCTGGTCTACTGGCCCTGGTCTAGTTGGTGTTTAGCTGGTTTATCTGGTATTTAGCTGGTCTACTAGCCCTGGTTTAGCAGGTGTTTCGCTGTCCTATCTGGTGTTTAGCTTATTTAGCTGGTCTACTGGCCCTGGTCTAGCAGGTGTTTAGCTGGTTTATCTGGTCTACTGGCCCTGGTCTAGCAGGTGTTTAGCTGTCCTATCTGGTCTTTAGCTGGTTTAGCTTGTCTACTAACCCTGACCTGATTGGTGTTTAGCTGGTTTATCTGTTTTTTAGCTAGTCTAACTGGTTTACTGGCCCTGGTCTAGCAGGTGTTTCGCTGTCCTATGTGGTGTTTAGCTGGTCTATCTGGTATTAAGCTGGTTTAGCTGGTGTTTACCTGGTCTAATGGCTTTGGTGGTGTTTAGCTGGCCTCCAAGTCTGATCAGCTGACTGCAAACCAGGTTTTTCAACAGAGAAACCAAGATTTTATTTTTCTCACTGGACATCACGAGGGTGAGCAGCTCATGCCACAACAGTTCCTCTAATACCAGCTGTAGAAATATCAGTGTAGAAATATACATCCAGTCCCAGAATGCATCAGCGCTCGCTCAGATGCCTCATTAATATCACGAAGGGCCGGCGTGGCAGAGATTATGGCGTCTCTCCAGCTGCAGAGAGAAACTCGCTCGGCTGTTTGACAATAGAGGAGCTGTGGATTCGGAGAGGTGCGCGGCGGAGCGTGTCCTGATACACAATGGAAACGCCAGCAGCTTCTCCTGCTCCAGATGAGCTTCTCTCATCTGTTACAAAGAGCAGAAGCCGCTCTCGTCCCCGTCACCACAGCATGCCATTGTGCACGTCTTTCTGTGGGAATAAACACTAGAATGCGACAGCATTAACTGTTAACGCGCCAAGGGTGAATCGCACCCGTTGATGGCGTGTTTGATTTGCACATTGTTTTAGTACCAGATTACGCAAATCAGACATGCAAACATGAGAAAAAAAAGAAAGAACGGTGCAGGTTGGTTTCATGGTGAATGCAGCAAACTGTCATGATCTGGCACTGCCATCCAGACGCCTGAAAAACCTCTTTGTATACGAAATGAACTGTGCTTGATTAGTGTGTCTGGAGATATGCAATACATACATTCATTTACATTGCACTAATTATATATTACAATATTCCTCTCCTCATTTGATGAATGGCTACTATGATCACTAAATATTATCTCTGCTTAATTAAAATGTTTATTGGCTGCCTTTTTGGTGGACAAAAATTGTGCAAATTATGGCAGGCAAATATTGCTGACTTTTCTGAAAAATGCAATAAACCTCATACAAGAAAGTGTATTTGTGCTGAAAAGTATTTATTAAATTCTGGTGCTGCATTAAGTCAGCGCATACAATAGGACCTTAAAAACTAAATTTATTTATTAAATATAAATGTATTTATTTGAAAAACAAAAAACAATAACAAAAACAAAACAAAAGAAAAAAAAACAAATAAATAATAAAAATAAAAGAGAGAGAGACACTTAAACTTAAGAAAGTAGTAAATAGTAAATATTTGATATTTTGATAGTAAATGTTTGACATTCATTTGTGAAAAAAAAGAACATGGATATAGCATCAATCACAGAGTAGTGTGATTTTATTTTCGAACAGTAAATACTGAATAAACATCAATATCAAATATTATTACAATATTGTATATTGTATATACAATATACAAGGTTTTATAACAATAAAGATTAAATAAACCCAATTAAATATTAAATATTAAAAATTATTATTAAGTATTACTCTTTTTCTAACAATTTTCTAGGTTTTTTTCTAACAATAGACACTGAGTAAACATAAAAATGACTTTTTATTGAAAATTTAAATTTTTATTTACAACAATAAACATTAAGTAAACATCCAAATTACATCAAAATTAAATAGCATTATTATTATTATTATTATTAAAATATTGTATAAATATAAGTGACATGAAAATTACTATAAATTAAAATAGAGCTATCTTAGGAGGTGGATAAAAAAAAAAAAATCTGGAAAAGTATTATTATTATTATTATTATTATTATTATTATTATTATTATTATTCCATATTATTGGAATATTATTTAATTCCATATTATTATATTATTCCTCCAAAATCAAANTATAAATTAAAATAGAGCTATCTTAGGAGGTGGATAAAAAAAAAAAAATCTGGAAAAGTATTATTATTATTATTATTATTATTATTATTATTATTATTCCATATTATTGGAATATTATTTAATTCCATATTATTATATTATTCCTCCAAAATCAAATTTCTCCAGCCTTTAGTGTTTCATGCTAGGTTAATTTTATGTTACATATCTAACATCTAAAAAAATAGAAAAAAATAAAGTGTTTGCATGGTGTTTATGAATAAGTCACCCTTTTTCGCAGAATTTTTACATTTGCACGACTGCTTGTTGAATTCAGCCTGTAATGTCTAAATCGATGCGTTTTCCAGCCCAACTTCATGTTAAATTCATGAATGTTGTGAAAGATGAACTATAAAATGATGCAGCCTGACAAGAAACGGCTGCAGACGAAGGTGAATGCGGTGCTAACGTGCGGCGGCGGCGGCATTCAGGCTGCCTAACATCTGTCTCTGCGTCTAATTCTCCATTATAATGTGGAAGGAGAGGAGCGCTTGGCTCAGCGCCTCTTCAAACACTTAACCTGATATTCACCCCATCGTTTACACAGATAAACACACTGAATAACAGCTAATCAGCGCGCTGCGCGGCCCGGAGAATGCAGGCAGATGCGCAGCTCTATAGCAGCTACTGAACTCCAAATCAATCTGCAATTACCCAGCATTCAGCGCAGATGTTCCTGTCGCTCCGAGACGCTCTCGGTCGCTCCTTAGGTGCGAGAATGAAAGACGCGATGGAAACGTGTCAGTACGAATGAGAAATACTCCAGCTGTGTGTGTTCGTCTGAGGTTATTTCTGAACACTGCGCTGACTAGTCGATTAGTTTTGCCACTAGGTGACCTGCCGGTTCGATTAGTTGTGAATCGCATGATGTTAGCTGCACTTGTTCAATACACTGAGGCGATTTAACATTTTGCATTTTTTTTTTACACATATTACATTTTCTTAGAGGCCATTGTAATTGTTAGAATGGCCAAGGATGACAATCTCAACCTAAAACTGATCGTCCAGACCAAAAAGTAAGTTGTAGAGACTTGAAACTTGGAGGGATGGTAGTACTTACACCGCCTACAACGTGGCAGAGGCTCGCCCCAATCGGCCTGACGGGGGCGCTACAGAGATCGAAAGTACAGAATTGCTCATAATTCCTAAGCCGTCAGTCACAGGCTCAAAACACAAAACACATGCCTCATATATGATCGTGAGCCTGGTAAAAGTTTTGGGTGTTTCACATTTTTTGAAAAACCTACCTTTGTGAACTAGGTTTTTCACCTGATCGGAATCAAACCAGTGCAGAAAGATTCTCTGGAGACTGAATATCAATAATTAACAAAACTTTCGACTCACCGTTGCAAAGGGACGCTAAAACGATCGAAAGGGGAAGGGTCACTTTTAGTAAAATGCCAAAAAAATCTTGAACGGAATGAAGTATCTTCGCTAAACTCAGAACACTTGTGTAAGAGCTCAATCTGAGGTCACTGAAAAAAAAAAATGTGGAGCTTGGCCACTTGGTGGTGCTATAACAGGGAAAAACATAAAAATGGCTATAACACAACCATTTGTCCAATCACCATAAAAATCGTTGTGCACGGTCTTGGTCCAAAGTGCCACAAGTGTCTAAGGACTCTGTTAGACAAGGTTAACGGAGGCCCTAACGGAAGAAAACTCAGTGGGCCTGTTCGACTCACGGCCCCAAAGGGCTGAGAGAAATGTTACAGAAATCAGCCACTGGGTGGTAATATCGTTTTTTCAAGCCCGTGAATGATTGTTCGTCGCACTTTTTCACACATATGCGTAACATTCACATCATATGATAGAACTCCTCATTCTGGACAACTTTGTCTCTAGATCCACCACTGTCGATTCAATCGTTTTTTAAATGATTGAGGAAAAAATTGATGTAAAAAAACTACTTTTGTGAACTAGTCCTAGGTTTTTTTTGCTCATTCTGAAACAAAGAAAGAAACAAAAAAACATGGCAGTACATTTCTCTGGACTCTGTAGGTCAATAATTAAAAAATGTTGAAATGTACCCTTTGGGAAGCTATGATTGGGTTGTTTAGAAAAGGGGCCTGTCTGAATTTACCCAACATCCCATAAAGCCTAAAGGAAAACTCAAAACTTCGCGAAACCTGCTGAGCACATGAGACAGGTGATTCTAAACAAGCACGCAAAGTTTTCGGAAATCAGACCAAAGCTGGTGCTATAACAGTCATAAAACTAAAAAAACAAAACAAAACAACAACAACAACAACATCATATTTCTATGGAAAATTACCTGTGTTTGCTCTTTTCCAATAATTGATTTAGGTGCTAAATTTTTAAACATGCGTACATTTATTATTATTATTTATTATTTATTTATTTTATTTTGTTTTAATGGTTAAATTAAATTTAAATAATATAAATTAAATTCAAGTTTTTTTATATAATATTTCTACAATACATTTAGTAGTAGCTTAGTACCATATCGATGATAGTAGTAGTACCCTATCTAACTAATTGAAATCATTAAACTATACAATTTAACATCAAATTATTGAAACTTCATTAAATATTATATTTTTAGGCCCCTTTGAAATCCATATAATAATTCATCTCCAAGATTCTGTCTATTTTTTCTGGATTTTGTTTTAATGGTTAAATTGAATGCAAGGAAAAATCATGTCTATTTATTTGAAATCATTAAATGTATACAATTTAACAACACCCTATTTAAAGTTTATCTTTTGTTTATTTGTTTGCTTTGTTTTTAAATTACATTTTTACATTATTATTTTTTATTTTACAGAATTACGTCGTGCAATACGTTTTTTCCTAGCGTTGTTTTTTTTTTTCCTCCACACAATCACCATTAATACAACTAAATGAAATAATGACACTTAATATTTTAACAAAATCAACTTATAAAAACTTTAACAAAAAATTATTTGTCATACATTTCCTGCAACTTATTACCTTTTTTTCATTGTAACTTTAAAAAAAAATAGACTCTGTTTTAACAGTTTAAATCAATTTTAGTAATTACAAACCATGTCTAAATAAATGAAATTATGAAACTTAATACAATTTAACAGCAGTTCATTAAAAGTTAAACAATTCTCCCCAAATGAAAGTGATCAAAAACAGTGTTAATCAAATGAAATCATTTAAAAAATCTTCTCAACAAATCCTTATTTTTAATTTTTTTTTTTCAATAAAGTGCCAGACAAACAGTGAGAGACAGACGAGAGTCAGTGAAAGTTACTGGTCATTTGTTCCTGTAATCAGAGTCGACATGAATAAATAAAAACCCAAAACAGTCTGACTGGAAACACACACGCACTCTCCCACGACCACAAATAACTCCAGTGGAGCGCCGTGACTCACGGACCGATAAAGAGCCAGCGCAGGAAAACTGTTTGGTTTCTATGGAAACGCCTTCAAAACTTCACCGCGCCGTCTAACGTGCGCAGAACGTCACTTAAAGTAAACCACAGCGCCGACCGCTTTAGTTACGCTTGAAAACACTCACCGAGTCGATGAGGTCACGTTCTCGAGGGCAAACCGGTTAATGTAATCCTTCCAACAGACCAATAAACCTGCAGCCGCGACCCAAACCGGTTCAGAACCCAGAACGGTTCAGCCAATTCTGTCACCGCTGACTCGCTCTCACAAAGAGCACAAAGGAACACAAAGCAGATGTTTAGCAGAATGTTCACGCAGCTCTTTTCCATACAGCGAAATCATGGAAACAACACGACTGTGGCTCAAATGACTCATGAATACAGACCTTAATCAGTGACGTGCCATATTTGATTTCTGACAGGAATGAAAGACCATGGCTAATTCATTGAAATCTATACAATTTAACAACACTTTATTAAATGTTTATCAAAAATGACATTGTTGGGACCCTATGAAATCCCTTTAATTCCCAAACCACCTTTGCGTTCTGGACTGACACGAGTAAATAACGACCCAATGTTTGGGTTAAACGCTTGTTTTCAGTACCAACAGACCGGAAGAAACGTTTTCCATGATTGTAATGGCGTGTCGTTCGCACCTTTGAAGGACTGAAACGCTGTCGAGGATATCAGCCCACTAGATGTTGATTAGTGAGGATAATTCTGATCCAGAACAATCAAATAAGCTGCATTAAGCGCTGGCTGTAAGACCAGCAGCGGGCGATAAGACGATCAAACCCTCATCATCTGCAGTCTCATGAAAACCAAAGTCAGGAATAAAACACAGACCAAATAAGATCACAGCTGACAAAAATTATCTCGCGTTTGCTTCTCCTTCTCATTTCTCACATCAAAAAAAGTAATCTCTGAAATTAAACGTCTTATCTCCAGCACAGAAAAGAGACGTTCTCGCAAGAAGACGTCAGATAAAGACGCAAACGGGCTGACAACACGGCCGATGCTATCTGTCCGATTTCGGAAACGAGGGGAAATGTACTAATTAAACAAATTTTAATATTTCCATTCAAGTTGTCATGCTTTAGCTGGAGCCCATTAAAAACGCAAGAAATTCTCATTTCTGTCAAACTCATCACTGAAAGAGAGAGGCTTTCTGGGTCAGGCAGGATTTTCCCGGCGCTCCTGCGGCCTTCATCCCTTAAACACATGTTGGATTTTGGCACGGCCTGAAATCTGACATCATACGCGCATTTCGCGATTTAAAGCGGACATTAATGTGACTTCATGAGCTCTTTCTCATATCAGTGTTTGATTTCCACGTCTACGAGGAACTCGACGCTGTTTGAATAAGTGTTAAATGCTCAACAGGCCCGTAAAGAGTCTCCGTAGGTTTGTTTAATGAATGGCGATTAAATCTGAAACACTGTAATAGCAGTTTTAACGTCATGAGGTTGTTTCGACCACATATTTCCAAGATCTCGAATGAAACGACTCCTTAGAGGAACTGTTGATAGCTCGATCGAGGATGAAACTTCTGTCCTTACTTACGCGTTCCAAACCGCATGCTGTTTGAGTGAACATAAAAGGAGATGTTTAGAAAAATGTTACAGCTGCTCTTTTCCGATTACCACAAAAATAAAACCAATGTCAAAATATCAAAGTATATAGTAGCCTTGATGCCAAACATTATTGTAACTGAAAACAATGTGGTTGTAATTGATTGTAGGTCAATATGCACTTCGTTCTGTAGTATTTTGCCTTGCTAAACTATCTTGTTACTGTTTAGGGAGTGAGAAACAGCTCCAAACGATTCGGTGCATCATTGAGCTGGACGATTGATTCGAACTGCTTTGCTAAGATGTTTGACAGCTAAACTGGAAGAACTGATTCAGAATAGTGATTCGTTTGGCATCGCTGATTTGATTCGACAGATAAAACGGCACACACAACACAACTGCTGACATATCTGTTCGTAAAAACAAACAAAGAAAATCACAGTTTAGTTAGTGTTAAAGCACTCTTACTCAGAATTAACACTTTTATATATATTGGACTTTACCTTTTTTTTTATTTACTTCTACACTTTTAAAAATAAAGGTGCTTTAAAAGGTTCTACACAGTGATGCCACAGAAGAAGCATTTTTTGGCTCCACAAAGAACCATCCAGTCAAAGGTTCTTTAAAGAACCATTCCTTTCTTACGTTTATAATCTGAAGAACATTCTTTCGCCACAAAGACCCTTTTGTGAAACAGACAAAAAAAAGTTCTTCTATGGCAGCGGTGCTCAACCCTGTTCCTGGAGATCCACCTTCCTGCAGAGTTCAGCTCCAACCCTGATCAAACACACGTGTCTGTAATTATCAAGTGCTCCTTCAGATCCTAATTAGTTGGTTCAGGTGTGTTTGACTAGGGTTGGAGCTGAACTCTCTCTCTCTTTCTCTCTCTCTCTCTATATATAGACCAATGTGTGCAAGCAACATAAATCAGTACTATTTTTGTAAGGACAACCTAATATATTTAGCATGTTTAATGAAATTACGTGTTTAATGTTCAAATATTTCAGTTGTTAAAATAATGATGCAATGTTCAATTAATATGTCCATTTATTTTAATATTTAGTAATAAATAAACAAGCAAACAAGCAAAATAAATAAATAAATAAATGAAGAAAAAAACAACAAACAAGAAAATTAACTGCCATAAACAACTATTTAAATTATTATATATAGTACAGCCTATTCTATATATTATAAACTATAGTAAATATATATAATTGCAGTACATCAAATGACAGCTTCTTAGCAATATTGTCTAGTTCTGTGACACTTTCTTAATCCTCTTCTTCTCACAGTTTTTACTGGAAATTGTTGTGGCCACTAAGCAAAACAACCTCAAACACACACAGCATTAATACATTAAATATAACATAACACACATACAATAACATGACATAGGCAATATATCTGGTGTCTCTCAGCACTGCGCGGACATGCGCTAATCGTGTCACATTCATGCTAATAATAACACTGATAATTAATCAGTGCTAATGCTAAAAGATTATGAACAGAACACTTACATTATGCAATAACACAGTTTGTATAGTTACCAGTAAACATTCAGAACAGTGAATGTGCATGTTAAGTACCTGTAAACAATGATACTACTGAGTAAAAACTCAACACCATTGCACTAACTGTGTGAATGAAGCTCATCGCGATACTCCACCGACTGACGTCACACGCATTCATTTTCAAATATAATCATATTAAATCCAAATAATGCTTATTATAAACCTCAAGTTTATTTGTCATATAATTTCAAAAAGGCAATCTGCAGAAACATATAAATCTGTAAATAATGAGAGTAAAATGGGTCTCTAAATTAATCCCTTAAAACACCCAAAACCTTGGAGATCAATCAAAAAACAAATTCCAGGAAAACTGTGATATTAGTTATCCAGCACACAACATAAGCTGCTTAAACCTATCTTGGTTAAATAAAGCCTTTGGACTTATTTCTTCATTTACTTAGTCATCTGTGTTTTTGTTGTTTGTTTTGTTGTAGGCCTGTATCCTCAGCACTTCTTGTTCATGGACATTGTTCTTCTGTTGGAGGTGGAGAAAAACTTCAGGCTGTGTCTGGTGAGGAAGAACTGTTAGAACAGGTGGGTGGACGATCCACCTTATTCTTAAACACAGAAGTAAGCCTATGGACGAGACTTCAAGTCCATTAGCCGCAACAGGGATATTCTAAGAACATGCAGTAAATGGTAAAACTGTTTGAACCACAAACCAGTGTGTTCATAATTAAGATAATACATTAAAACAATATGGTAAGACACACTGTTTTGCGATGTCGAGCAGCAAAACGAGCTTTTTTGTACAGCGAAAAATAGCTGGACGCAGATGAGACCGGAAGCCACACCCATAAAAATGTAGAAATGGCCACGCCCACTTTTACAGCAAAAATAAGGTGGATAGAGCGCACTTGACTTGATTTGCTCACTGCAATTCTCTGATTGGTGGAATGTTCTTCACAGCATCATGGATAATGTAGTTTTTCTTTCTTTCTTTAATGTGAAAACCATGCCCCTTCTTTATGATAATGACATACAAAGAATAAAATAAACATTAAGACCACATAAATATATAAAACAACAAATGAAAGAAGCAAATTAATACAACATATATAAAGGAAGGACTGACTTTGTGACAAAAAAAAGGTATTTATTTGTTCTGACATTTTCTGAATTTAATTATATAGTTTGCAAGTTTTTGAATAAATGTAATCTGAAAAAATGAGTCTGCATTTAATTAAACAAACAATGAGAAACAACTACAAAAATATAGCTGCAGGCAGCAATTAAAAGGCCAAGCACAACAGACGTAAAATGAAGAGCTAAGGAGCTGTCTTTAATTACTTAGTAAAGACCAAGGTTCTCCAACCCTGCTCCTGGAGAGCTTCCTTTCTGCAGACTTAAGTTCCAACCCTGCTTCAGCACACCTGTCTGTAATTAAGGAGCCCTGAACACCTTGATTAGCTGCTTCAGGTGTGTGATTAGGGTGGAAGCGGAACTCTACAGTATGGTAGCTCTCCAGGAGCAGGGGTGGAGACCCCTTTTAAAGACACTGCTAATATGGATTTTTACTACAAAACTCAAAATGGCCAATGAAAAAAAGGGCAGACATAGAAAAATTAGTTCGATTTGGTATGCCGTTCTGAATCAAACAAGACCAATCTTATAATTCTGGGCCAAACAGTTCAGAAAGTATAAGCAGAATTTTTTTTAATCTTTTGACCAGTAGGTGGTGCTGTGCTGAAACTACTCAGGTGGCCTTAGGTCAGAAGAAAAAATCATTTTGCTTTGAGACGTTACAGTTCAAAAGTTATTAGCCGAAATATGAGTACAAATTTGGCCTATGGGTGGCGATACAGAGTTTGAATTAGAGCAGGGGTGCCCATCCCTATTCCTGGAGATCTACCTTCCTTCAGAGTTTAGATCCAACCCTGATCAAACACACGTGTCTGTAATTATCAAGTGCTCCTTCAGATCCTAATTAGTTGGTTCAAGTGTGTTTGACTAGGGTCGGAGCTGAACTCTGCAGGAAGGTAGGTCTTCAGGAACAGGGTTGAGCACCCCTGAGTTAGAGACTCCAAATTTGCTTTGGTTAATGTTTAGACTGTCCTCTATCAGTGTGTCAAATTTCATAACTTTCCCGCAAGTGGTTCTACAGGCTGCCGTAGACTTCCAGAGTAGCGGAAGAAGAAGAAAACGAATGGATACAAAAGGTGCATAAGGACCTTCAGCGCTTGGCCCCTAAAAAGTGCACAATATAAAGAGCAAATATTGAAATATATCATTATCTGAGCATAACATGATTCATTGTTCATCATATCATGAATGTATATTTAAATGTATATATAAAATATATATATTAAAATAAAATAAAAAAAAGTCCAAGTAAGTCCATGTATAAACGATCCACTGAAAGGTCAGTAAAAAAAGTTGGCAGAACAAACAGCGCTGATCTCAGTCCAGCCCAGGCCCGTTTATAAGCAAACGTGAAATGTTTCCGTGCGCGTGTGTCTCTTGATTTATTTCTCGAGATGGACCCCGTGCGACAGAAACACAAAGCCCAGCGCAACACATGATGGAGCGCTTCACGGCCCCTTCATTAATTTCCCGCCCTGCGTCTCCGGCCCTCGTTTTGCTTCAGGCTTGGTTTTGTTCTTGGAGCCAATAGAAACGGCGAGGAATAATTGATGCCCCGAGACTCCAGACAAGACAATAGGTCACAACAACAGGCAGCGTTAGATCGAGCGGCCCGCGCTCTGAGCCCCGAGAAAAAACTGAATGAATATAATTTGGCCGCTGGAAGAGTTTGATTCTGAACACTGCTGCCGCTGCTGCTGTTCGGACAAACGGCGGCTTACAGCCGGCAAAACACGTCCTGTGACGGCGGGCGACGCGCTTTCATTTGAAACACACGCCGCTTCCTTCTTTCATCTGAAACTCAAGCTGTTTTATTCAACGTCTTTTGCATCATGATTTTCATGATCATTAAAAACATTCCTCTCTCAAATGTGCACCAAGTTAAAGCACACAGACTTTTGGCTTTTGAAATTCCCGTAATTCCTAAGAGGAGCTGTACTGTAGTACAGTATTCTTTTACAAGGAGGTAAAACAGTTTTAGATTGTATTTCTTTTTTTTCTGTTTTTAAATACAACTTTACGTATTAATGTAACGTTACAAAGAACTCCTATTTCATTATTTATTTTCATTAGTGCTGGGCAAAGATTAATCACATCCAAAATAAAAGTTTTGTATTTTGTATATTTATTATGTATATGAACACACACACACACAGTATATTTTTTTGAAAATATTTACAGGTATATATTTTTATTGATACAATTAATAATATATAAATATATTTAATATATAAACATAACATATTTTTCTTAAATATAACCATGCACGTGTGTGCATTTATATATACATAAAAATATACACAGCACACACATATATAATGAAAACAAAAACATTTATTTTGGATGAGAATAATCGCGATTAATTGTTGCACAACACTAATCTTCATTTAATTACTTCCAAATGGTTATTTCATTTCCATATTATTTCTTTCTTCAAATTAACAAATTTAAACAGTTCAACAAGTGTGTTTAAATATTAGTGTTTTATATGTATATTACAAATATTACATCTCTTTTTAAAAATTACAGTAATAAAAATGTGTCGTTATGTGTCATCTTCATGTTATGTCACATAAAAATAAAAACAAACAAACAAACAAAAAAAATCAATCAGAAATTACATTAAAAAAAAAAAAAAGCACACAAGCATACAGTACAGTCATTCTGTGAAAATTTAATTTAGCAAGTTTAAGTTTAATAATTTCTTTTAACGTTGTTCTGGTGTGTTTTACTCTGTTTTCATTTTATATAAAGAAAAGAACTCCAAAATATATTTAAAAGTCACACTAATTTAATTATTAAATTTCTCATACACACATGCATCCAACACGCACTTTAATGGCTATTATTCAGTCATAATTTACAGGATAATGTGTATAAAGCATCCAGACATGTATCTCTTCATTTTGAGTGATTCCTCACAGTGAAAGCATGAAGGGACAGTTTTAGATTTTAGGCCATTAAATGCATTTCTGCAGAGAAGCAGGAAGTGAGTAAAGCAGGAAATGTATTTAGAGTTCAGGACGAGAGCCAGTCCTCCTGATGTGAGTCCAGCGGCCGCTGCCGTCCCGTCCTGACAGAAACCAAACCAACGAACAACGTCAATATGACAACATTACACACACCAAACACCACATACACTCCACTGCCATGTGAAACAGGCCAGGACTGGATGTGCGAATGAGGCCTATACATTTTGTAATTACATATAAATGTTACGTTATAAAACAACCATTTGTCCACAGTTTTAAAGCAGCAGGACAGTTTAAATCAATACATTTTGAATGATCCCATTGTTCACGAGGCAAACATGACTGTTCTGCACAGTCAACTGACTTCATGAGCAAATCATTGAATTGTTCACTCAACTGTTTTGTTCAAAAATACAGATTCATTAAGGAATGAAATGAGTCACTGTCTATATGAATGAGTCACTGAATCATTTACTCAATAGATTTGTTGAAAAACATTAAGAAAATGGAAAAGTAACTGGCCATACTGACTTAATGTAAGTTAGTTGACATTAACTTCTTGTTTATAAAACTTTTGTATAAAATCAACATCACTCATTATGTTATATTGAATATCAGTACAAATCTGAAACATGAGAAAACTTCGCCGCTATGACTTTCCAAAATGACCTGCAGCGCTCCAGTCAAAAACACAACAATGACACGCGGCAGCGCTGATGACTGAATATGAGTCGATACAATGAATAATACAATCTGATCAGAGCTGCCGAACTAAATGTTGTCTGAAATGACTGATTGTGTGGTGTGAGATGATGTGTTTGTGCCAGTACTGACCATAGCGGCTGAGGATCAGGCATTCACGGTGAACCGGACAGGACACTGACCGCTGTAAAACACACAGATACACATCACGTATGATCGCACATATGAGTCTAAAAATAATGTTATGCACAGAGGTGTTATCACAGTCTAAAACTAACGAAAAATATCATTAATTGAAACAAAGCTGCTTTTCTTACACAAAAATTATGAAAAATTAAATAAGACTGAAGTTAAAAAAATATAAACTTCCGTTCAGAAGTTCGGGATCAGCAAGACTCTTCTGCTCGTCAAGGCTCCATTTATTTGATCAAAAATACAGGAAAAAAAAAAAAAAAAAAAACAGGAATATTGCAAAATGTTATTGCAATCTAAAATAATGGTTTAAAACGTAAATTATTTCTGTGATGCAAAGCTGATTTTCAGCATCATTACAGTTGAAAAGTTTTCAGTGTCAAAGGATCCTTCAGAAATCATTCTAATATGCTGATTTATTTTAATTTTTTTTTGGAACCTGTGATACTTTTTTTTCAGGATTCTTTGTTGACTAAAAAGTCAAAAAGAACAGCATTTATTCATAATATAAACCTTTTCTAACAATACAAGTCTTTGTAAGTATTAATAA
>JAHKKF010525504.1:0-19515 GCA_019740295.1 Labeo calbasu | reverse complement strand
CTCCCAAGATTGACATGAGCGTCTTACCTGTTGTTAGGAATCTTAGCGATCGCCTTTCCTAATAATGTGCTAGTTAGCAAGTTTAGCAGCTAAATCCGGCTAAATGAGGCTAAAGTAAACAGGCTCGTCACTCCACAAAGAGAAGAGGGGGCGGGGCGACCAGGGCTCATTAACATTTAAAGCAACCTTGACCAGAACAGGATGATTTTTGCAGAGCTGATTTTGGTAAGGTAAAAAAATGTGTATAATACCATTGAGAATTTTTAACCAAAGCATGTTATAGACTTTTCATTAAGACCCTAAAGAATCATATAAACTTGTGGAAAATGGGTATCCGACGACCCCTTTAAATGAAGTTCCAGACCGTGTCAGTAAGAACCTGGTCCTTTGTTTACTTAATTATACAGTGGATTTGTTTACAATTACCCATAGCGTCAGTGAGGTTACATCAGTAACCGGAGCATCACAATTTGAAACAAGATTTTCAAAAGATTGAAACTAAAAGATGATGTCGCAACATAAGTGTAACGTTTTCATTACGTGGTCACTATTGCTTTGTCTCTTCTTACAGATCGTTTGATATGTACTGAGTTATTTATGTGTTTTAAACATAAATCACAGTGGTGTCCATCTGTGAGGATTGAATGTATGCTAGGGCATGTACATTTTTTTTCAGTGAAGCCGGTTGTGTAATCAGTAGTGAATCTCCAGCAGGTGTTTTCAGATGGAGCAGCATTTAGTACACAGAGCCGTAGTTCACTGAAAAGCTACGCTATATCGCGGTTATCGTGTTGATTATCGCAGACGATTTAATTGCGTGATTATGAAATCGAAGAAATCATCCACGATAATGACAACTGTTTTCGCATCTTCTCAGTGAACTATAGCTCTGTGTAAAAATGATGCTACATCTGAAAGCACGTGAAAATACCACATTTAATAACATGATTTTACTCCAAACTCACTTCATAACGTCACTTGAGATAATGGCATTGCATTATTATATACTGTATTATAAGGAAAATTATAATAAGAAGAACTCAAACCATACATTGTCAAAGTCGTGTATTTTTTAGTCACATTGAATCAATGAAAGCAGTTAAATCTTCTGTTTATTCAGCTGCAGCGATTGTGGGTGTCTTCTTCAGGCATATTTGGAGTCCACGCGAGAGCGTCCTCTGTTAAAACCCTAGAAACACCCCTGACAATCGCAGCTTTTGATTAATCGCGATCACTATTTCATTTTGATTTATCATGCAGCCCTAATGTATGCTGTTAGCCAGTCATAGCAGTGGGCATTTACTTTCGAGTCTACAAACCACCACGCCTATTCAAAGTTCTGCTGAGGGGGGTTAAAAGCAGGACAGAAAATAGCCTATTACTTCTAAATTATGTTTTTTGATGTAAAAATATTGATAACATTATAAGTGAACCTCAGTGAACAGTACAAAATAAAAAAACAAAGGCAGTTCACTACCCCTTTAAACAAACCGTAAGTATGTATTTTTGTATGTAATTTTATAATTTTGGAAGGTGAAATTCACTATCGTGATTACAGAGGACTGCTGTACGCACACATTTGTGGCTGCCGTAAAGCAATTCGCTCTTTTCGACGAGTTTTGTACCCGCACACCAATATACATCGACCCAGAACAGACGTTTGTTGGGAGACCTGGGAAAGAAAGAGAAGCTGTTCGCCTTACTAGAAGTGAATGTACCATCAGATGATTCTAAACTTAAATACAGTTGCTTTAAGGCACTTTAAGTAATTGACTTAAAAACACTACCCTGAGGAATATGCGCAGGACTAAAAATTGTGAGAACTATGCAGATTTGTGAAGATACTTTTTTAAAAATATTTTTTTCAGATCACAGTATGCATGCAGATTTAGTTTTCAGTATCACACCCAGAGAAAGAGAGCTAAAGAGAACAAAGTATGACTGAGGGTATTTTTATATGTGTGTGTTAAACAATGTGACTCAGAGACAAGAGGAGAGAGTGAAAGAAATGTGTGAGAGAGAACTGGACCTGCAGAGTTTCCACACATACGGCAAATAGAGACAGAATATAAAGTTTTCAGCGTTTCTCCATGGAGAAACTATCACAAACTGTTCCACTTTTACATAATTGACCCTAATTACAATGATTCTGATATCTCAAATGAAAACTGGTACATAGTGACTTAAGAGATGAGTGCTTCACTTGTTCAGACCCCCCACTTCAGAAAGCCTGAAGGCTCAAAATATCCCATTTGATTTTTCAAAGACGACACAGATAAAATGCCGTTGCCAGAGGCAGGGAAATAGATGTTTCATAAATAAGCGTGAACTGTTCTTTCTCTCTCTAACCAAGCAATTTAAGGCAACAGTGTGGGACTAATTGTTTTTACTTTAGAGGCAACCCACACTAATAAAACTGAAGTACAACACAGCAAATAAAGGTCAAAATCAGGGAGTGTGACAGATACGATATCTTTCATTTTGAATATAAAGTCATGATTAGTTATTCTTTCATTTTAATAACACTTGAAAAGCAGTATTCAGCTTGTTAAGGATGATTCATTAGTCTTCTCAGGGCTTTTCACAGTCACAATGACAGTTCTGTCATCATTTACTCAGCTTTCTCTTGTGGTCAAATTAACTGTTAAGATTTTAAGTCTTATGGAACACATAATTGTGTTTTTGTTCACTGAACTGTAGTATAAAAGCAATATCAAACTCAAAATCATGCTATTGTTTTGGCCAAATCACAGTCATGCGTTATGTTAGTATATTTAGAATATAAGTATAGTACAGTATATACTGCATGTACACACACTATAATATAATTTCAGCCTTTCCAAAGCAAAATTTGTTTAATGTTTTATTTAAAGGGGTCATATTATGCTTTTTTTTTACTTTTTGAATTTTAGTCAATGTGTGGTGTGTATCTTTGGGCATAAAAAAGATCTACACATTTTCAAATCTTAAAGTCCACTCTAAAGGGGGATATTTTGTTTTTAAAAATCTCTTTTCAAGAACTACAACGAACTGCTCCTTTAGACTACAGCGTTTGTTTTCCGCATGCTATGATGTCACAACGTGGTCTATTAGAATATCATTCAAATAAATCCTGCCCACAGAAATTTGAATTGTTGGGGGGTGGGTAGGGACAAGTTGGGGGATTAGCCTAAGTTTAGCGATGCAGCACGGAGAGCCTTGACTAGAGTGGCCGCTTTAAAGCAGTAATGCGCCGCAGACATGTTCGGTATAGGGGGTCGAAACACATGCCGAGGCGACGATCTACTCTGGTTGCCCCGTCGGAGCCGTAACGCGCCACAGACGTGTGCAGTGTGTGGTAAGAGATTTATTCATCATACGGTGTAGATAGTTTCATTCATAATGCGAGTGTTTTTTTTTTTTTCAAAGCATAAACTTGCACTAGAATAGGCTAGGCTAATCAGTGATGATGTTCTTTGATAATATTAATGTTAGGCTGCTTTTAGCCTTATGCTGGAGCTGGTTTCAGGCAATGAAAATAAGTATGTAAAATAAATAAATTAGCATGATAATATGTATCGGCGATCTGGCAGGCTGAGAATAGGACCCAACACTACTGTAGCGTATTATTTACTCACCCTCCATCCATTTTAGGTGTTTATGACTTCCTTCATGCAATCGGAGTTATATTACAAATTATCCTGGCACTCCCATTAAACAGCATAGACTGGTGTTTCTCTTCATCAGTCCAAAACAAGTCAATAAAGTGCATCCATCCATAATAAAAAGTGGCTCACATGGGTCCGGGGGGTCAATAAAGGCCTCCTGTAGCAAAACGATGTGGTTTTGTAAGAAAACTATCCATATTTAAAACGTAAGAATCACTTTAATCTAGCTTGCGCTCACTGCTTTGACAAAGGGCGTAGCAGAATGGAAACACCGTCTAAGCTGTTCGCCAGTCGCAACGCAGTGGGAGAGCTAACCAATCATAACACTTTTCATTTTTGGGAAGGCAGACCTTCATTAAACCTGGTGCTAATAGAGCCATTTGTGCCAGGCTGGGGAGAAAGGTATTGTAATAATGTAAATTATGTACAAAATAATGTGTTTTTGATCCACCAAGCATGAGAGCATGTTCTAGTACACCCCCAAAACAAAATCAAAACTTTGTAAAAGAGCATAATAGGACCCCTTTTATATGTTACTTGTCGTTACTGTAATTACTTGTGAAATGTACTAGCGATTTCTGAATGAAAGTTGCTTTACCACCTTTTTTCAGTGTTGTTGTTAAAGGGGCCATCGGTTGCCCATTTTTCACATGTGGATATGATTCTTTAGGGTCTTACTGAAAAGTCAATAATATAATTTGGTTAAAAATTCTCAATGGTTGTGTAAAACGACACCCTTTTTACCTTGTCAAAATGAGCTCTGCAAAAATCACCTCATTTTAAGGGGTTGTTCCTTTAAATGCAAATCAGCTCTGCTCGCCCCGCCTCTCTCTTCTCAATGTGGAGTGACGAGCCTGTTTACTTTAGCTGCATTTAGCCATGTTTAGCTGATAAACTTCCTAACTACCACGTTATAAGGAAGACGATCACAAAGATTCATAAAAAAAACCCTTATACACACTTCTGCTGTAAGTGAAGCTGGATCACGAATGATTCGCGCAAACATAGACGGATATATGTAGATCCGGAGCCGCATTCCCTTCGCAAACAAACGTAATCCACTAGCCGCTATCACATCGGGAGTAAATGACGACCACTATGTTCATTATTACATCAACACAACACCTCATTCGCGCAATCTAACTTGCATCCCTGCTCCGGCATCGAAACAATGGAGGTCGGACTGTTACAGCTGATCTGAGGTAAGACGCTCATGTCAATCAAATATCGTGGGAGCGGCCTTTGTCGGTGTGACGCCACATCTGAGAAGCATCTGAGATGGCATCTGAGAATGGCTCTATCTGAAAAAGGGGATATTATTTTTACAGATTAATTTAAAAACCACTGCATGGATTTTTATCATTATAGGGTAGATGTGTACGTACACTGCCAACACACATTAATGTTAAAACAACATGAAAAAGTGAACTTAGCATCTGATGACCCCTTTAAGACCAATTTAATAAAAACTAAAATAAATATACTTAAACTAAATAATAAAACTTCAACTCCAAAAGAATCAAGAAAATCAGATTCAGAATAGTATAACTATTACAGTATATCAATAATGCTAAAATACATTGGTTGTGCTGTGCTTCATATGGCCATGAGGCACATCACAGCCTAATGTATTGTGAGATGGACAGAAAAGCTTACTGAACTGAAAAGATCTGCGTCCATCTTTATCTCCAAAGTCACTCTGTCCTGTGTTTGTTCCATTTGTCCTTTTTCTGATGCACATTTAGCTTTCAGCAGCATTTGCTGCCTTCTCTAATGTGTTTAGCTGAGGGCAAGTTACAGTAGAATCCTGCTGAGTGAATTGACTTCACAGTATGTCAGACGCTGACGCTCAAACGCTCAGAGTCTCTCCCACTGATCGCCTGCCTGCTTTGGCCCCTGCTCCCCTCCACTATGTGGGAGGCTGGACTGTATGTTCTCATAACCCCGAGGCTAATTCTGACATAATATGTATTTCTAAAAACATATCGTCCTCTGTGCACCAAAATAAAATACAGACAAATCTTTTCATTTGTTTGAATGTATAGTGGTTAAAAGCTGCCTTAAAAGAATAAGAGAAATCTCTGATGAATATATTGTGTGAGACACAGACAAGAAAATCTAAGAGTATTTTCATGGTCCCCTGCGAAGACCTCACTTTATATGGTTTTGGGAAAAAATAAAAAAGTTAAGTAATAATTATTGTAGAAAGCTTGATTTTAGTTGCAGTATATACTATCAGAATTTGCATTCTGTTTCAAATTTAATATACCCTCTTCTGATTCCAATGTGCATGCCAAGCATGCAAGATGACCTTAGAGTTATTCCTAAATCATAAGCATTTTGCTTGAGAGGTGATCTGTAACTTGAATATAAAGACTGTTTTCTGGGTACAAGAAATGTTTGGAAATTGTGCCAGAACAGACGGATGGCTCTCCAGACCTTTGTGCATGCCACATTTCTGGTTATACTTTTAAAAATCTGTGCACATGAAACTTTAACCTGTAAGTTTGTTAGTTGCAGGGTAGGGTTTAAAACTACAACGAAAACCATTAAAAAAGTTTTTTGCTTGAAATAAAATATGAAAACTTTAACTTAAACTTGCTTTATTTCAGCTAGTGGCCAAGGCAACATTTCTAATTTTCATGTAGTTTAACCTGATGTGCTAAAATAACTAAAACTAAAGGTCAAATAAAAGTGATTAGCTATTTAGACTAAAACAAATAAAAACACAACAAAATTACTAAAACTTTACACAAAATTAAAAAGAAAATATAAAAATAAAAACTTAAAATAAAAAAAAATCATGCTTTATTGTGTGAACTAATCTCAAGTCATGTTTGACATTAAAAACTGCATGCTGGGCTGATTAATATGGTGAATAATAGTAATTAGTGTAATTATGTGGGAGTAGATTATGGAACATCAAACAGAGAAATATGTAACATGAACAAAAATATCCTTAAAATTAAAAAGTGAAGTAACAGTCAACCCAAAAATGAAAATTTAATTTGCTCTAAACTTAATTTCTTTCTATCCATACTATTCTTTCTTTACTATAATTTCTTCAGTGCATAAATCAACTTGTATGAATCAGGAGAGAAATATGCACACATTAAGCACAGTTTACAAGTGAAAACGGGTCAAAACAGTTATAAACAAATATATTGGTGTATTTTGATTGAAGAGGACAACCGGGGATGGACGATTTCATGGGAGGAAGCATGTTTATGGATTATGGACTAGAATTGCTCAGATTCTTGTTCTCCAAAATGAATCGTATTTTTGAGGGCCTAAACATGCTCAAACTCATGAAACTTTGCACACACACCAAAAGTGGGGAAAATTTACATCTGATATGGGTTTTAGAAGTGGCAAAATGGCTTAATAGCGCCACCTATAAAATTTTAACGAAGTGCCCCTCGAGCTATGTTTCACATACATGTACGAAATTCGGTAGACACATGTAGCACATCAGTACCTACAAAAAAGTCCCCCGGTAAAAAGTCCGAAACCCAACAGGAAGTCTGTTATTTTGAATTTTCTTGTCAAGTATTTAAACAAACTCGTGCTAGAGATTCAAACAGGTCAACACCAATTTTGAAGGGAATGCGCCTCCCAATCTACATAAATGCATCTATGTTTGCGCGAATCATTCGTGATCCAGCTTCACTTACAGCATAAGTGAGTATAAGGTTTTTTTTTTAGAATCTTTGTGATCGCCTTTCCTAATAATGGGCTAGTTAACATGTTTAGCGGCTAAATGCAGCTAAAGTAAACAGGCTTGTCACTCCACAGAGAGAAGAGAGGGGCGGGGCAAGCAGAGCTCATTTGCATTTAAAGCAGCCTCGACCAGAATGGGATGATTTTTTGCAGAGCTGATTTTGGCAAGGTAAAAAGGGTGTTGTTTTACACTACCATTGAGAATTTTTAACCAAAGTATATTATAGACTTTTCATTAGGACCCTAAAGAATCATATCAACTTGTGGAAAATGGGCATCCGCTGACCCCTTTAAAAGTCGTGTGGATTACTTCAGGTGTTAGACTCTAATTTTGACGGCACCTATTCACTGCAAAGGATCCGTTGGTGGGCAAGTGATGCAATGCTAAATTTCTTCAAATCTGTTTTGATGATGAAACAAACTCATTTACATTTTGAATGGTCTGAGGGTGAGTAATTTTTAGTAAATTTTCATTTTTGGGTGAACTGTTCCTTTAATATCATCATAAGCTGAAATATTAACATAACACTATATTGTTCTCAGTTGCTTCCTAAAGTATTTTAATAATTTTTCTTGAATTTTACTTGAATTAAACAACTGACCACACAAAAGCATTGCAATCAGTTTATCCAAGTGAACCTGTGTTTAATGTAGATATATGTTGTTTTTTCCAATTCTGTTGATACATTTGGCATCTGTTTGATTTAAATAGCTTCTCGTAGCTGACAGATGAAATTGTGACTGGACACTAACCTTTGCCATCAACAGCAAAAGCTGCGTGAAGTGTTTTCTCCTCCTTTATAAGAGCTGATAAGCCTATTTCTTTTGGAATCCTAAACATGCATGCCATGATGATATACTTAATTGCATTTTATTGTTGGATCAAGCATGATTTTTGCCCTGCTGTCCAAGACCTTATCAGAAATAAAGCATTTAATGTTTTTTTATAGATGTTATTTAAAATGTTTTCTGTGCTCTACCAAAGGATTATGAAGGATTATATCTCTGCAAGCTGATGGACAGCGATCTATTGGAAACTCGCTGCAGATGCAGTCATCAAGATAATTGGCAGCTGTGACTGAACATTAACACAAAGCTATTTATATGAAATCTGCTGATTCGTTTTTGACAGATATATGTTATTGAGTTACATTTTAAGAGGAATTCTTAAGAGATGAAAGCAGAAAGTCAGAGATGGCGAGTGGTTGCAATTATGACGATGTATCATTTTCTTTTTGTTTGTCCACCAAACCCACTCTGGATGATTAAACCGAGCAAACAGAAAGCAAACAGACAGAGCGTTAGTTTAAATGGTTGTCATTCATAGGGAGGAGCACGCATGGAGGCTGTTTTACCTGTCGCGTTCTATTCTAAGTGCCCGGTGTTACGGCGGCGTGCAGACACTTTAATAACAGTCTGATGTTTGAAGAAAATGGATATTTAAAGACCTTTCTAAAGGACAGAAGAAAATTCAATTTAAATGGTTCAGCGTGACAGAACTGCAGTCAGTTCATATGGATACATGACAATGCATTGATATAGATGAAAATTAGAAAACTGAGAGCATCTCTTGTGTAATCAAACATAAATAAGCTGCCTCTGTTTTTCTGTGCCCGTTATTTTCTCTGACACTGTTTTTTTTTACCAAGTAAGATGGCATTCTAAGCCACATAATCATAGCCATGACAGTCAAATAAACAAGCTGAGATGCAAAATTAGACCTTTTATGTTATCAAAAATATGGCTCTCTAGACAGCCTTGGGATTTTAAAGGGACATTTCACTCAAAAATGAAAATTCTGTCATCAGTTCCAATCTCATATGAATTTCTATTTTCTTTAAATGCAAGCCATATGTTGACATTTTTGATGCTAGATAACCTTCATTCACTTTTAATGTAAAAAAAAAACTTCAAAAAGCTTATTGTAATAAAATAAACCTAAATAGTAGAGTATGTATTACAAGAAAATACTATTTCAGTCTTTTTACTTTAATTTAATGTTTAATACAGTGTGTTACTTGTCATTTATTTGTAACTAATAGTGAATTTAATAGCAATTTAGGAGTAAAAGTTGTTTCTACACCTTTTTTTTTTTAAGTATACTTCTAATGATTAACACTAGCCAAGTTTCTGTCGAAATTTCAGCCGAAATTTGCTGTTTCCAGCCCGTTTCCATCCAATTGGCTTTTTACCGATAAAATGGTGTGCATGATGACGTTATCACTAAAAAAACGAACTGTCACTTCAGTTTTGGTGTATCGCAAAAAATGTTGCCCTTGAGCTGTTTCCATTCATAATTTCACCTATAGCGCAAAATACATAGTAGCCTATGAAACCAAACTTTATTATATAGGCCATTATTTAATTGTATAGGCCTACATAAAATGATTTTTATTAACAAGTGTCATGAGTTTTTTTTTTTTGTACTTAGGCCTTAACTTTTATTAGACTGTATTAGAAATAGTAATGTTTTGGTTATTTTATTTCTCCTAACCAACAATCGGCGATCGTTAAGCCATCATTAACCGTTAACTGAAAAGATTGTTAAATTACAATTAAATTATGTGGCTGTGACCCATTAAAAATACCTACATTTGTTTTACAGGGATTCATTTTATACACGCAAAAAGCAGTATAGTTAACAGAACGTGAGGATTCACATGGTCACATCATGCACCTGCATCGCTTCTGTGAACGGAGAAAAACATAAGAAATGAATAGGCTTATATGCAAATGATATTTTTTCTAAATACTAAATTTACAAAATGAAAAAAAACTGCAACAAGTAGCAGCCCGTATGCAGCATTTTGTTTAATTTTTGTGATGCGCCCTTAAGAAAGCAGTGTACTGTTTGTTTCCTGTATTTTACAAAAGCACAATGTTTTGTTTATTGTGAATATACACAAATATAAGAAATATTCATATAGTTTCGAATAATGTCTTACTCTTATATAACCACAAAAGAAGGAGCATTGTAAGTTGTTTCCTTGGCACCTCTGGCACGTAGTTAAGCATTACTAACTAAAAAAACATGCTATTTTACTTCCCCTCACTCCACAACAAATCCTTTAAATTTACCAGTAGAACAGAACTGAAAACAAAACAAGAATGAAAATATAAGCTAACCAGCCAAACAAATTAATGTACATTTTTTTACTTTTTGTACAAATGAACACATTTTAACTTGCAACATGCTAAAGGAACATCAAATTAAGATATGTATATTTAAAAGGTAACTCGTCTTTTTCTTACCATATATAAAATAATTTTAGATAGAATTTAATGATATGAATATGATTTAATACTCTCTTTGAACTACAGAGAAACAATGCTTTAACGTGAGCAACACCATGAACACGGACGCTGCCTATAGGCTAATTCTGTCATGTGACGCTACATTTATTTGCATGAAACCCCTTTTCTTGACAAAAAGTGTTTCCAAATAAATTTTTGTGACATTTGAACTATCGCTATAGAATTAATGCGCTAAAGTTAAACGGAAAAAGATACATGAGTCGACACTTGAGAAATGTTATTGATAAATGGCTTTTCCATCAACTATACCGGTAAAAATTTTGAAGCTCTAAATATTTTTTCGCAAAAAATCCTTGGATGCAAACCTGGCTACTAAGAAGTAAACAGAAAAAGGTACTGCCTTAAAGGGATAGTTCATTCAAACATTTAAATTCTGTGATTAATTACTCATTCTCATGTCGTTCCAAACCTGTAAGACCTTCGTTAATCTTCGGAACACAAATTAGATTTATTTTTGATGAAATCTAAGAGTTTTCTGACCCTGCATAGACAGCAATGCAACTGACACGTTTAAGGCCCAGAAAGGTAGAAAGGACGTCATCAAAATAGAATATGTTTTGTGTGCAAACAAAACAAAAATAACGACCTTATTTAACGATTTCTTCTCTTCCATGTTAGTCTTCGATGTGCGTTCATGAGAAAGTCAGAAAGCACTCGGATTTCATCAAAAATATCTTCATTTGTGTGCCGAAGTTGAACAAAGGTCTTACGAGTTTGTACCAACATGAGGGTGAGTAATTAATGACAGAATTTTCATTTTCGGATGAGCTATTCCTTTAAGGCAGTACCTTTTCCTGTTTTTTTTTTTTTTCTTTTTCTATGTTAATCATTGAAGTTTTTTTTTTAAATTACTCCTTTAAATATACAAATGCATTGTACGAACACACCTTTGCTTTGTACATTAAATTGACCTGTCAGTGCTCTCCATTGCGCTTTGTTCCTCACAGCGCTCAGCTACTGTAACTGGTGATGTAATTGAGTAGGACATGACCACGTTCCTCCGCTCTAAAATCAATGGCATGATCAGGACAGAGGTTGATAGAGAGCCAGCCAGTTTTGTTTACTTGTTTAAATGAGAATAAAAATCGTTACTTCCTCCTTGCTTACCAAGCAAGTTTGTGAGGACCGTCTAATAGAATGAAAGGTGACCTCTGTGTGTACAAGGAATAGATTCTGAAAAAACAAGCAATGCGTTTCATGTACAGACTACAGCTACCATTTCAAATGAACCTAGAATAAATTCTCAGACCTACTTTGATCTGTTTTGTGCATCTATTATACTGTCAATGTAGATGCGTCTGAAGTCACAGGTGCAAATGGAAACGGGAATATTCACACAGCCTGTCTGTCTGTGCTGGTAGCATGTCATTGTGCTTCTCTAGTCTAGGTTGTTTTTTTCTCCTCAGACATAAAATATTTACTTGAATTGCCCCTGAGATTTTAAAGGAATAGTTCACCCAAAAATGAACATTTGCTGAACATGTACTGAACCTCAGGACATTCAAGATACAGAAACGTTTGTTTCTTTATCTAATGAGGTTTGGAGGAACTGAGCATTACATCACTTGCTCACCTACGGATCCTATGCAGTGAATGGAAGCCGAATAAAAGTCTGACAGAAACATCACAATAATCCACACGACTCCAGTCCATCAGTTAATGCCCTGTGAAGTGAAAACCTGCATGCTTGTAAAAAAAAAAAAAAAATTGAGGCATTTTTAACCTGAGTCCTCTATCCACAATATTGCTTGCTCCAGTGAATAAGCTGTCTTATCTGAATCAAGAAAGAAATATGCACCCTAAACCATTCTAATGGCACCCATTCACTGCAGAGGATACTTTGATGAGCAATTGATGTAAATTTCTCCAAATTAGATGTTCCGATGAAGAAACATGACATGCAAGCAAAAGACAAAATATCAAATCTTTTAAGTGTTGTATTTGTTTTCATTTTAAAATTATTTATGCATACAGTTTTATGCAAAAGATTGGGAGCCTCTTGCAGAATCTGTGAAAATGTGAATAATTTTAACAAAATAACTTTTTGAATTTGAAGATCAAGGTAAATTGTACTTCATTTGTCTTCTGGGAAGACATTAAAAAGTGTTCCTCAGTGTGAAGATGATGGATCTCAAAATCACACAGTCACTGCTGGAAAGGGTTCAAATATGCAAAAGATGCTGGAAAACCGAAGAATCTGCAGGACCTGGAGGATTTTTCTGCAGAACAGTGCTCAGAACAAAAAACACAGCTGTGGATCATTCAGCTTACAACACAGTATTAAAACTCAAGTGTATGCAAACTTTTGAACAGCATCATTTTTATAAATTCAACTATTATTTTCTCTTGTGGACTATATGTAAATATCTTTTATGTTAAATATCTTACTCAGCACAGTACTAAATAAAAAAATAATATGCATTTTGTATGATCTCTCTTATTTTTGTTGAAATTATTTTCATTTTCACAGATTCTGCAAGGGGTTCCCAAACTTTTGCATAAAACTGTGTATTGATTATTTTGTCATATTGTGATTTGCCGTATGGGCTGTGATATGACATTTATTTTGTGTCATATATTTCAGTAATGTCTCAACCAACTAACACTATAAGTTACAATACACAAATCTGTGACCTTGGACCACAAAACCAGTCATAAGTAACACAGGTACATTTGTAGCAATAGCCAACAATACATTGTATGGGTCAAAATTATTGATTTTTCTTTTATGCCAAAAATCATTAGGATATTTAGTAAAGATCATGTTCCATGCAGATATTTAGTAATTTTCCTTTAATTTTTGATGAATAATATACATTGCTAAGAAATTCATCTGGACAACTTTAAAGGCGATTTTTCTCAAAAACATTTTTTTTTTTGAATCTCGGCCAAATATTGTCCTATCCTAACAAACCGTGCATCAATGGAAAGCTTATTTATTAAACTTTCAGGTGATGTATAAATATTTTATTTGATTCATTATTAGGTTTTCATCAGCTTGCAAAATTCTTGCAGTCCCTCACAAACCCTGTTTGGGAAACACTACTCTAGTCAGTCCACACAGAGCATAGCTCACGTATACAGCGCTATTTTTGCAGATAAGAGCTCACACACCTCAGGGTGTATATGATTGAAATAGTTTGTATTAGTCTTAACAACAGCTACCTTCAGAGACTCAAAGGAAAGCTTCAAGGACAATTCACCCTCTAATTACAGCCCTGAGATCCGAAATCCTCGAATGGACTAATATTGATTCAGTGGAAATGAGGCAATAATGTGCTGATACTGAGACAAGTGACCACTCATGTGGAATAAAATTATATTTTTGTTTGCTTGCTCTGTTGTGGCTGGTTATGTAATTTAGTGGTTTTATAAACAAAAAATACAAAAAAATCATGTACAGGTTATGTTGTACCCCCTTTTTCACATCAAGAAAATTAAGCATATTTTTGTATAATTTGTGACATTATTCTCATAACAATTACAAGCACATTTTACATTACCATAATTACTGACACGCTTACATTACCATAATTGCACTTACATAAACAGTAATGAGAGTAATGAGATTTTTGAGGGAAATTGTCATGAAAATAATGACATAAAATGTTAAAATGGTCAAAATAAGGCCTATAAATAGGCTTAATAACTAGTTTCTTTAAAGGTGAAGTGTGTGATTTCTGAACCACAACTGTCACCAACTGCAGTTATATAAAACTAATCTGCCATTGGTTGGCCAGAAAGATAGCCCCGCCCACATGAAGGCCACTGGTTGATCCATGTTGTCAATCAAAAGACATTGAGTGGTCTTTGCACATACAAAAATACACATTCATCAAATAAAAATTACACATATTAGAAAAGTATTCATCAAACTCACATCAAAAAGGAACTGATAATACGATTTATATTACAGTTGTATATTCTGTAGCACCAGATTTGTAGAAAGTGCTGTAGGAAAACTGACCTTCTCACTCTGTTTATAAATCCCTGGCTGAGATTACCTTTATTTGCCCTTCTACATTCATCCTGCTATCTTCATGTTAAAGAAGGCCAAGTGTGAGAGCCGGGGAGAACAGACTGTCACGGGGCCGTCTCGTAAAAGTGACACATCCCTGATTCATATCTGTTCATGTCAGCTTTGAGAACATTCTCAATGTTACCGTACGGACGAATACAGAGATGTGTGTTGATCGCTTCAAGGCAAAGAGCAGAGATGAGAAAAAACAGTGAAGACAGCAAGAAAGAAAACGGTCTGCTGGGTCATGTGGTGACCTCACTGTGAGCAATGACTAAAGGCAGGAAAGAGCTGGGAGTAAAAGAAATGATTTTGCACGTAGGTTATAAATCCGTGCAATATGCTTCCATTTGAATGGCTGGTGCGCTTGATATTTTTTTCAGTTGTGTGTGTGATATGGCTTTTATACGAATGTTCAATAAATGGGAAGTTAATAGCTACTGAGTAATCTACTTTTTACACACAATATTGGTAGTTACTTTCTCTAGTTTTGTTCCACCAATGAAAATAGTTGCACACAAAATTGCAGAAGAACCATTGCAACAGCGAGCAATTCAGAGTTGTAGCGATTTGTTCCTGAAGGATTCAGTGTTTTTGAAATTAATCAAATGAATAAATGACTCAGTCATAAAGACAGTCATTTGCTTTCTTAAAGAATGAAATAGCGTGTTTGAATGAATTGATGGATGAATGATACAGTGATTCAACACAGTCAGATATATGTATTTATTTAAAAAAAAAATCACTACCAGTCAAAAGTTTTTGAACAGAAATTATAGAAATTAATACTTTTATTTAGAAAGGATGCTTTAATTTCTTTTAAAGTGATGATAAAGACATTTATAATGTTACAAAAAATTCTATTTTTTTTTTAACTTTCTATCAAAGAAATCTGAAAACAGTTATACTTATTCAACATAATAAATGATTTCTAAAAATTCATGATGCTTAAACTTCAACTTTGAAGTCACAGGAATAAATGACATTTTAAAATATATTTAAATAGAAAAAATAGAAGAGACTTCTTTAAAAAACATTAAAAATCTTACTGTTCAAAAACTTTTGACCGGTAGTGTATATTAAACACATTTTCATGACTATATAATGGCCTTAAAATTGTATAAAATAAAAATTGCTTTTTTTTTCCATTCCCATTTTGAACAATATTTTACACATTTAATACTTTTTAACATATTACTTTTAACTAACAAGAAAAGAAACATAATTTTAACCAAATGTAAACAAATGTCTAAGTAACCTTGACCAGCTGACAAGTTTACTGTACGTCTTCACACTTTTTTCCCTTAAAATTGCTAACCCTTTTATATTGCGTGCTTGTATATAAATTACACCCCTACATACATTCATGTCAAACAAAGTACATAAAATATATTTTGTTTTGTGCAAAAATATGCAGTCATTACTGACAATTTACAATCTGTCAGATGAGAGAGGGAAAAAACCTCCTTATGCACATTTTTTGCTATTGCACATCTTTGACCTCACTATGTTGCCCTCAATCTGGAAAGAAATGAAGTTTTCAATTTCTCAAGAAGCCCTCAGGCTTTGTGTATTGCTGTGTCTGTTTTGCTCTCACCCGTTGTGGAAGATTACATTTTGATGTGTGTCTCTTTCTGTATTGAAGACGACTGACTATGTCTCAGTCAAATTTGAACCCTTATATATGGGTGCTTGGAGCAGCGACTGTACATTCTCAGATATCTCTGATACATTTAGCAATGCAGTTACATTCAGATAACGTCACCAACGTAACATATGACAGACTGCTAATTCTATAAGGGATTTTACAGTTGAATGACACTAAAATGCAAAATTCAAAACAGATATAAAAGACACTGGTCATGAGTGACTGAGCACATTTCAGATTTCAGAATTCACATATTCAATCTGACGTTGTTTGCCAAAGAGAATAGGCTCATTTCCCTTCCGTGTAAATAAATGGATATAGTCTTTGTATTATAAAGTACTGAATAATTGAATCCTAGCAGGCAAGTGGGCAACAATTAGTAATGGCAAAAAAGGTGTTGTCTATGTTCCTGTGGCTGACACGTAAACTGGATTCAACTAGATATGAAACCAGAGAGTGTGGCTCGAATCACAAACAAATAAGACTGTCTGCCTGTTCTCTGCCAAAAAAAAATAGTCTGGTTCCCAAACCAATAACTCTTATGAGCCAGTTCTTTACAGCGAATCATAGACATACACGACCAGTGTGGTGTGATTCCCAACTGATGATTCTTATAAGCCAATTCTCTTTGGTGAATCAGAAACACAGCATAGCCAGTGAAGTCTGATTCTTGAACTAATGATTCTTATAAGTCAGTTCTTTACAGCGAATCAGAAACATACATGACCAGTGTAGTCTGATTCCTAAACTAATGATTCTTATTAGCCAATCTATTTGGTAAATCAGAAACATAGCATGACAGGTGTAGTCTGATTCTTAAACTAATGATTCTTATAAGTCAGTTCTTTACAGCGAATCAGAAACATACATGACCAGTGTAGTCTGATTCTCAGACTGATGATTATTTTGAGCCAGATCTTTACTGCGAATCAGAAACATACATGACCAGTGTAGTCTGATTCTCAAACTAATGATTCTTTTGAGCCAGATCTTTACTGCGAATCAGAAACATACATGACCAGTGTAGTCTGATTGTCCAACTAATGATTCTTATGAGCCAGTTCTTTACAACAAATTAGAAACATACATGACCAGTGTAGTCTGATTCTCAAACCAATTGTTCTTACAAACAAAAGATTCTATAGTCTTACAATGAACTGTAAACCAAATAAACCATGTTTTTTAATCAATATCATGTCAAACATGCAGTATATATATTTACACTAGGCTTCATAATATTTTTTTTTTAAAACTGATGCTGAATGTGTCACTGTGGTCTGAACACAAAATGTCTTTTGACTTCAAACCTTTTGACCTTTTGACTTCAAAGTCTTTTGACTTCAAACCCAACTCTTGTGAAATAAGGCTGTGCTTCATTTTAGATTCATCCTCATGTGACTGTGAAACATGGGGTCGCACCACTCATCTCCCAGATGAATGCTAAGACGACATTTTCCCCCAGAAGTTTTAGGGGTCAGAGTTGTGATGCAAATAAGTGGAATGTCTTATTGATTTAAGTCTGGCTTTTCAAGGTAGACTGGCTTTGTTAGATTCAAGAGCAGGAATTCATTCATCACACACTTAATGGGCAACATCAGAGAAGGCTACTTCTTTTTCACAGGTGCGGAGGCTGTCCTTCAGGGTTGGTGCTCACGACTTTGAACGTGTCTGTCGTTTCCTAGCCTAGCTATCATTGTCGTGAGTGTATTTCAGCAGCCCTGCTGGTAATGGCTTTGTGTGTGTGATAAAAGAACTTCTCATACCTGACTGCACTTAAGATGCATAACCGATATTTGTTCACGTGTGAATAATGCAAAATGCTGTTGCATTTGTACATGCAAAGTATAATTAAGGTGTCAAAGGGTGAAGGACAGAGTCATAACAAGCCATGAAATAACAGTTCTCAGAATCAGCAGTGGAACCAATAGCACCGAATCGAACCTGACCTCAACAGCTCATGCACATAAATGATTTTTTAGACTCTACATTGTGCAAGCTGATAGGTCCTTGACACGTCATCTGCCAGTCAATTAACTCACATACTCCCTCTATCTCAAATATTTAAATTATCTAAACCTCATTCATTTTTCTCTCTCTATCAGCTCCCTACATGGCATACTGGCTTTCCCAATGGTAAACTTTGGCTTTCAGGAATGGCACACATAGCAGTGCATTTCTATACAAATTCAATAGACAAATACAAAAAATAGATTTACAAATTTACGAAAGTAATTCAAATACATTTCTATAGGACCTTCCACAAACAGATAGATAGATAGATATTATCTTATGCTGAGTTGCTGCTGCATGTGTATGTATACTGCTGTCTACACAAAGAATTGCCTTTTTAAGAACAATAAAGATAAGTAAGATAGATAGATAGATAGATAGATAGATAGATAGATAGATAGATAGAATTTCAGAGTAGTTTTACAATTAACAGAATGCAAACACACAAAAAACTATTTTATATTTATAATTATTAATTAAAATTTAGGGCACTGCAGTTTTACAGTTAACTTTTTGAAGTTAAATTTATATAAAATAATACAACTAAAATATAATAATTTCCTTTTATGTATTATTATTATTTGTAATTTATTATATATTATTTATTTATATGTAATTTATTATTGCATGATATATGCACACTGTGATCAGTACGATTTTTAATGTTTTTTAAAGAAGCATTACTGCTCGACAAGGCTACATTTATTTGATTCAACATACAGCAAAAACAGTAATATTGTGAAATATTATTGCAATTTTAAATAGTGTTTTTCTATTTTAATATGCTTTAAAATAGAATTTATTGTTGTGATGCGAAGCTGAATTTTCAGTATCATTTCTCCAGTCTTCAGTGTCACGTGATCCTTCAGAAATCATTCTAATATTCTGATTAATTATCAACATTGGAAACAGTTGTGCTGCTTAATAAATATATATACACTGCTTTCCAAAAGTTTGGAAACGCCCTAGAAAAGTGGGCTTTTGGACAATATTGGCATGAATCCTTTTTAATTTGTGATAATTTTGTACTGATAAGGGAGAACACAAAGTACAAAAACATATTTTATTACATACACAGTTTATACATAGAAAAAACTTAGATTTTCGATTCATCAAAATATCCACCATTAGCAGCTATTACAGCTCTGCATAATCTG
>JAHKKF010525503.1:0-11431 GCA_019740295.1 Labeo calbasu | reverse complement strand
AAAAAACTTTAGAAATGTTTTACTTTACATGTAAAGAATCTAGAATATATGATTTATATAAAAAAAATTAACTTTTTCATGATATTCAAATTTTTTGAGATGCCCCTGTAGTTCTAGGTTTAAACCAAATGCCATGTCTAAATGCCCACGGATAGAGTGAAATCTGCGCTGAGAAACTCCTTCAGTGGCTGCGGCGTCATGACAAGCGTCAGCATGTTTACATCCTGACAGGATGGCTACTAAAAGCAGGGTTGCCAGGTTTTCACAACAAAACCCACCCGATAGCTACTCAACACTAGCTCAACTGCATTTCGGTAGGGGTCCCCCAATAACCCTAACCAATAAAAATCGGGGTAAAATTAGCATTTTTGGCAGGGTTCCCCTGGTAAAACTCATATTTATCACGTTACTGTGGTCACTTAAACCCGCGGACATGAAAATCAACCGGCGGCAACAGTGTTAAAGTAGCCCGATTCCACAGGAAAACTATGGACTTGGCAACACTGACCAAAAGCCTCTAAGGCATCAGGGCTGAAGTGGAGAGAACAAAGAGTCCGGTCTTCAGGAAGTTTTAATCACCCACAGGCATCTTCCCATGCTTTTCTCCTCTTCTTATCACCATCACTTCAGTTTTTGCCCTTCGACTGAAAATCACAACCAAAAGCCGCACAACGTGGGATCATGTCAGTATTATATTTTTCGAGTTGTGTTGCGGTAAAAATAACAACAGGTAACGCCAGTAGCTCACCAAGTGCAACCATCTGACATCATCAAAATAATGGTGCCCCCATAGTCCAAAATATGTATAAAACAAAGTGGTTTTTTTTTTTAAATAACAAATCTTTCATGGATTTTCTACTACATATTTTAGTAGGAGACATAATTTGTCATATTATCCAACTCTTAATACCCAGAGTTCACTTTCTTCACACTCTTGCAAACTTAAACTCTCCTTTTTAGAATTTAATTAAAGATTTAAAGCGTTGTTGGAAGCTTAATGGTGGTGATGTTGAAATTATGTTGGCTGTGGCATCATGACAAGGGTTGGCATGTTTATATCCTACCAGGATGGCATCTAGCGTTTCATCTCTGCCTTTTGTAAGCGCTTTTAATAGCTGGGGTCTACTAAAAGCAGGGCTGCCAGATTTGCTACTTAAAAACTTAAAGTGTTCATGTAGGCAATTCCGGGGGGAAAACTGTGGATTTGGCAACACTGTCTAAAAGGCATCAGGGCTAAAGTGGAGAGAACCAAGACACAGTTTCTTTAATCGTTTTAATCGTCCACAGGCATCTTCCCATTTCTTTTCTTCTTATCACTAGGAAAAGCAGTGAAGACTTACATCACTCTTCTTGTTGCACAATGTGGCATTGTATCTGATTTTCAGGGTTGTGCTGTGGTAAAAATAGCAACAGGTAGTGCCAGTAGCTCCTTGAGTGCAATCATTTGAGGTCATCGAAACATTGGTGCCCCCATAGTACAAAATATGTATAAAACAAAGTGGTTTTTTTTAAATAACAAATCTTTCATGGGTTTCCTACTACGTATTTCAGTAAGAGACATAAGCCGTGGTTCCCTTTAAACTTCTGGTTCCATTGTCCAACAGGTAAACTTATTACTCACTAGTCTGCTTTTACACCTTTGTTCTGTTTTTTAATCACAGAAACTTTGTAAGTTTTTTTAGAATTTAATTAAAGATTTAAAGCATTGCTGGAAGCTTAATGGCGGTGATGTTGAAGTTGTGTGACCATGGTGTAGTTTGCTTATAGCCTAACGTTATTTGTGTACTTACAGCAAATGTGTTTAGGCTTCCAAAATTCATAAATGTTGCTAAGATTACTATGATGAACAAAATGTGTACGAATCATAAACTTTTGTTGGTCACAGAGCTTATTTTCAGCAATAATCCAAAAGCCAATGGCAAAATCCCACCGGGTTTTTGTTAAGGAAACCAGGGTGATGCTAACTTACAGGCAGGCCTAAAAATGAGGCAATTTCCTCTCTGCAGCACTCCATTTAACACATTCATTTAGTCCAATTAATGATTTAAAAAAACAAAAAAAACAAATTTAATCATGCCCCCTGATCCACTGTTTTTAACAACAGCACAACACAATGAAACACAACAGAGGGGTCGAGGTTGAAAATGCTTTTGTTCCTGTTTTGTAAGCTGCTTTGGATAAAAGCATCTGCTAAATGCATAAATGTGAATGTAAATGAGAAGTTTTAACCTGATTTGATAGGAGACACTGATATGCACGTACATGCATCAACAATTTAAAAAAATATTACAGATAGTATGTGCACTGTGAATAAAAGCTCGGATGAACAAGCATTAATTTCATCTGCCATTATTAAAGCGTCTTACGCACAGATCAGCATTATAACCACGGCTGACCCTGCCCTCTAGATATCGGCATGAGTACTGGCCATTAAAAAACCTATATTGGTCGACCACTACTATATAGTGCACATGGGACACGCCGGCCTCATTACTCAGTATTGCAGTGCTAAGCACATGAGAGGGGGCAGAGGGACGTAGATTAGAGATTATTAACACGAAACACAGACCAATCAGTTCAGCCGAAAAGCCCCTGAATCACAAGAAGAACCAAAGGAATGAGAGGGTGAGAGAGAAACGACAGAAGGGAGAGAGGTTATAAGAAGAATTAGCAGAATGTTTGCAAAGCGAAAAGAAAGGAAGAAAGACAGAAAGAAGCTGGGCAGCTACTGAGAGAAAAAGAGAGTCATTTCAGTGGAACAAAACAGCAATTATTCTGTTGTTATGCTGTTGACAGTTTTCATAGGCAGTCATGTGTGGATGCATAATGTGCCGAAGAAGGCAGCGCAAAAGAGAGCGAGAGGGAGTGTTTCTGGCATTGATGAACTCTACCCGTGTTCATGCACGCTTGCGGAGTGTGAAGGACCGACCACGGTGTTGATTTGGTGAAAATGAGCCAAAATGCTTCAAGACATCCCTGCTTGATACAGCAGCACATCTGCTCAGCGATCACGAAGCCTGCTGAAATCATCTCTTAGTCTGCTCTCTTAGACACTGTCATTAATATCTTTTGTCTGAGATGAAAACCTCACAGATTACAGGCTACTACTAACTAACTAGTCATTCAGCAGACGCTTTTATTTAAAGTGACAGTGCACTTATTACGGGCTCAATCCCACTGATAATGTATGCATTAACCTTTAGACCTACTGCTAGTACATAAAGTACTCAAGTGGTAATGCTGTAGTACATTAATACGTATCATGGCACTGAATGATTACGATATTCCATGGCTTTCACATCATAAAGAAAGAAAACCATGGTACAGTTACAAAAGTACCAAGTTTTGGACAGGGTACTCACACATCAGCAAAATACAGTCGTCAGTCCTGTATATGGTTGCGTTCACACAAATCTTGGTTATTTACAGCAGTGACAGACACTTTTAGCACGTCGCAGGTTTACATGTGCGGTTTTGGTAACAGAATGGTAGACATGAGTTAAGTGTCACCTGACGGTTTCAATTCAGTCATCCGTCTGTTTTGTGGTCTGTGTGCGACTAGAATGTTCAGTTCTTTATAAATAAAGCTGCAAATGAACATCGCTCAAACCTGTAAGTACCTATAAGTAAATGTGGTTCCACACTCCCAAACATTATTGTGAGGATGTGTAGTGACGCATTGAAATTTCACTGTTGATACGTAAACAAAACTCACATTTTCATTTAGCAATGTCTTCCTTATTTAATGTATGATTTAATAAATATGTCATGAAAATAAATTTCTTATATCAGCCCCCATTTAAAAGTTCATATAACAACAAAATTAGAGTAGAAACAGTTCTATTATTAAAAAGATGGTTGGCTGGTTTAAACTGGTTTTAGCTGGTCTCCCAGTCTGGTGAAGCTGGTTTACTTGGTTGGCCAGCTGGTCTCCCAACCTGACCAGTTATAGAAGTGGCCAAAACCTCTCTAAATCCAGTCTGCTGACTAGCTTAAACCAGCTATGACTAGGCTGGATGACCAGTTAAAATGAGCCAACCAGCCTAGGCTGGTTTTAGATGCTTTTTTTTTCAGCAGGGCCTGCTTTAAAAAAAAAATGCTAAAAACCAGCTTTAGCTGATGGGTTGGTCTTAGCTAATTTAAGATGGAAGAGCTGGTTTTAGCTGCAGCCTGGTTGAGCTGGTGACGCTGGAGTTCAGATTATTTTAGCTGGTTGATCAGCTGGTCTCCCAGCTAATACCAGTCAGACAAACTAAAGAAGTGGCCAAAACCCCTCTAAAACCAGCCTGCTGACTAGCTTAAACCAGCTATGACCAGGCTGGATGACCAGTTAAAACCAGCCAACCAGATTAGTCTGGTTTTAACCATTTATTTCAGCAGGGGCCCCAGCTGAAAAAAAGGTAAAACCAGCCTTAGCTGGTTGCTTGGTCTTAGCTGGTTTAAGCTGGAAGTACCTGGTTTTAGCTGGTCTGCAGCCTGGCTGGTTGGTCAACTAGTCTCCCAGCTAAGACCAGCTAAAGAACTGGTCAAAACCCCTCTAAAACCAGCATGCTGACCAACTTAAACCAGCTATGACCAGTCTGGAGGACCAGCTGAAACCAGCCTTGGCTGGCTGGTTGGTTGGTCTTAGCTGGTTTAACCTGGAAGTAACTGGTTTTAGCTGGTCTGCAGCCTGGTTGAGCTGGTAAAGCTGGTGTTTAGCTTATTTCAGCTCCCAGCTAAGACCAGCCTGACCAGCTAAAGAAGTGTTCGAAACTCCTCTAAAACCAGCCTGCAAACCAGCTATGACCAGGCTGGAAGACCAGCCAAAACCAGCCAACTAACTTAGATTTGTTTCAGCTTTTTGTTTGTTTCTTTCAATGGGCAATTGAATATTTGTACAACTCAGTTTTTATTTTAGCGTTGATTACTGAGTAAATTAAATTGATTAATTTATTATTAATTAAACTTTACTTTCTGTTTTGTGCTAAATGAAAACTTAAATCTCAGTAATTCAGTAAAAAATAACTTTAGTGCATCACTAACTAGTACTATGGTGTTCTTGGAATTAGCATGAAGTACCATAAAAACTATGGTACATCAGTTTTAGAACTCAATAAATATGGTGTAGAGAAATTGCTGGTAAATTTCACTAATAATTACAAAGAAACTTCAAATAACACATTGAATCAAACATGCCATTTTGGAGTAAAAAAGACTAAAACAGAATTTTGTTGTCAAATCCGCTTTGTTTTATTTACAATTAAAAACAAATATTTTTTTGTGAAGTGTACCAACCTGGCAACCCCCGAGCAACCACCACCAACACCCTTGCATCCTGAGTTCTGCACTGGTAAATTTCTACTAAATATAGAAAAATGTGTGACAACTGCACACATCTCCCATGCAGACAGATCCATTTTTTGCATTCTCTCTCAACTAAATGACTCTTTCCTTATAAGGGACTGAACTTTCCAAACGGCAGCAACACACACGTCTGCTGCACACGCACCGACAGGTGGAGAGAGTCAAACGCTGACACACCAAAGCTCACGTCTGGCTCAACTTGATTCAGAGCTTTGAAATAACAAGATCTCTTAGGCTTTGATGCCGTCTAATTACTTCCACGAGAAATGCCATTTTATCATGAACGAATGAACCAGAGCTTGAAACAACACTCGGAGCCACGGACCATGTAAGAATGCAAACTATTCCTAATGCAGGAGCCTTACAGTGCAGCCGATCAAGCACGACACACTCAATACAGAGGCTGTGGATGCAACACGGACATGAAGTAATATGCATTCAAGTGTTAAACGCCCATGGACATATTAAAAAAAAGTCTATATTGCAACTCACTTTTAATCGCGTTTTAACGCGGTTCTTAGTCAGTCATGTGGTGATTTTAAACCATCTGATGTGGTTTCCACTACAGCAGACAGCAATTTTAACCATTCAGAGTGTGATATTACATCTAAACCACCATGGGTGATGACCTTTGACCCTTCAACATAACTCTATTTGACAGTCTTCTTTATAGTTTTTAAGAAGCAAAGCACTAAATGCTACCGGAATATTTACTCTTATGTGTCTGTTTTAATAATCTATTGTAAATAAGCATCTCGAAATACATAAACTTTAATATCTGTCTATGTGTCCCAATTATCCTGAATGAACCCTAAGGATTATATATATATATGATACAGTAGTTTAAAGTAGTTTTAGGTGTACAGCATGTATCATCTGCAAGTTTTAACAGACAACTTACAAGTCAACTCGGCGCAAAAGCTACAAATGCATGTAAGGTGTTTGAGGAATAACAGCTTGCATCCTAAATGGCATGCAGTCTTTTGTGTTGTGCTTTCTTTGGGTGGTTAACCTTTGTCAAACTGGTTCGCTGTGAGCGCTCAACCGTGCACAAATGCAACAAACATCAAACAACAAACGCAACATCAAACGCTGAATGTATCGCCGTGACGTCACAGCCATATGTACGTCTTACCTTCCGCAGTTTAAAGAGTTCCTTCAGTCTACCTGCCTCAGAAACACTTCAGCACAGTCTGGTGTCGGTCAGTGTGTGTCAAACATGGGAAAAGTCCAGTCCGCTCACGGTTCCTGTCAGGGCTCTGGTCTGTGCTGTTAGTCCCGGAGCATCGAAACTTCCCGGTGAAACAACCGACAGGACGCGAGACGCGCAGCGCAACACGTGGATGAAAGACAGACAGACAGACGCACTGAAACACTGAAGCTGAAAGTCATTTCTCATGGGAATGAAACTGAGGCAGGGAGCGGTGCGGTTACACTTTACACAGAGCCACAGCGACACCCTTCGGGCAGAGATGAACACACGTCTGCTAGCTCGCTCATGGGAAAAAATGATCCATCCATCCATACATCCATCCATCATCCCTTTAATGAATCTGTTTATCTCTTAAATCATATACTTATCTAGCTGTCTATATCTCAATTTCTATCTATCTATCTATCTTAGTAGGGACGCTATGGAAATGTCCCTGCCAATATTCAGAGACCACTAAATTGCCCCTAGCAATAATTTTGATCAAATAGTTAAATATGTGTATATTGTTGTAACTTCGGCCGCATCTGAAATAAATTAAATGCGCTACCCTTTGTAATTTTATGTTGTTATGCTGTTTTGTGTTCGTCTGCTTCTCCCACTTGCCCTTTTTACACTGAATATCACTCTACAGCTTAGTCTAATAGATAGTCTATAGATAGTTGTCCAATGCAACAATAATTTCTCAGATATTTATTACAATATATACTGATAGATTTAACATTCACATAAATGGTATGGATGCTTTTGACCGATTTCCTATTGAACTGTCACCTGCAGTTGTCAAACTATTTAAAATAGAGTGAATTACAAATTCAATCATTGCCAACACTCCGTTTGATTAAAACTCGTCATTTCGATCTTTCAGTTCAACCGATTCACTAGCAAACACCAGATGGAAAGAGAGATTCATTTTCGAATTTTGAAATTATTTGTAAAACAAAAACAAAAAACAAATTTAGATTTATTTTTGTCCTATTTTATTGTGATAGGACAGATCACAATCGACAGGAGGCAAAGTGGGAGAGAGAGAGAGAAGGGGGTGGAATCGGGAAAAGTCCTCGGAAGCCTGGATTCGAACTCGGGACGCCAGTAGCGCAATGGCATTGTAATGTCGGCACGCTGCCCACAGATCTATTGGCACCGACCCTTGTAATCATTCAAAAAAATACAAACAGTGATGGTAAAACAAAGCTTTTCAAAACTCCAAATCAATCATTAAATGATTAACTTCGAAAGTGCTCCAATTAGATCGCATATCGAGAATCATTTGATTTAGAGCGGAACTTCATTTGATTCAAATCTGGACCTCGGAGCGGGCTCGCAAATCATTTGATTTAGATCGGAACTCCGTGTATCGTGAATCATTTGATTTGGATCAAAACTTTGGAGCCGTTTTGCGAATCATTTCGCGAACTGAATGATTCGCGCTCCATATCGATCTGAAATGATGGTTCCCGAATCATTATTCAGATCGGGAATAAGCGCGGATCGCAAATCATTTTGTTTAGATCGGAACTTTGGAGCGGGTTCGCGAATGATTTGATTCAAGTCCCCAGTCCAGATCTGAAATGGTGGTTCGCGAATCATTTTTCAGATCGGGACTCAGAGTGGGCTCGCGAGTCATTTGATTCAAATCGGGACTTCGGGTTCGCAAATCATTTCGCGCATAAGTGATTCACGCTCTGCGCTCCAAAAGTCCCGATATGAAGTGGTTTGAATCATTATTCAGATACGGACTACTAAACGTAGTCGGGAATCATTTGATTTAGTTAGAGACTTCAGTGCGGCTTCGCGAGTTATTTGATTCAGATCGGAACTTTGGAGCGCTTGTCGCAAATCTGATTCTTTTTTTATTAAAAAGTACAAAACATCAAAAGATATATAGAACACAAATACAAATACCATATATAATCACTATAAATCACTGCTTTAAAATGAACAGAACTTTGGATAGAGTTCATATACTTGTCTAGATCAACTTTGAATAAAGAAAAGAGAGATTGAGAGCCAGAGCTTTATATAAGTGAAATTTGGTTAGCAGGAAACAAACATTAATAATTAAGTTAGTTATATTTTCCTATATACTCAAATAAAAAAAAAAAAAATCTATCTATCTATCTATCTATCTATCTATCTATCTATCTATCTATCTCTGTCTACCTTTCTAACTATATGTCCAGTTGTCTGTCTGTCTGGTAGACACACAAATAGAAAACCATACAAGTCACCAGCCGGTCCCACTTTCTATCCATTTATCTGTTTCTATCTGTCTGTATAATAGAAAAAGCAGCTTCCTAAGTCCAAATATAAATATTATGCAATGTGGATTTAAGATTCACTCTAAAATGTATTAGAGTGCAATGAACGGTTTATGTTTAGAGAAAGCACAAAAGCCATTTGAAGCAACTTGGCAATTTCCTTCTGAATGCAGATGCTATAAAGGAAGGCACATGAATGGAGAGATGTTTTCAAGAGGAAATGTTTTATTAGACTGCAGAGATACATTTTTTAATAATTCAGGCAAATGTGCAAAGGGCCCAATATTGAATCAATTACACTGCAATCGCTTTTATCATAGTCATACCTAAAGAAAACACAATACAAAATAGTTTGCGTTAGCAGAGGTAAAATATTAGTTTGAAATGTCTTACAATCAAAATATAATCAATTTGTGATTCAAGATACAAAATCATCTGTGCATTACGTGTGCAAAATCTCACATTATAAACCATTTTAGTAAGAAATACAGACATTATGAATTTCAATGTCATATTGTGGACAGATTTTTCTTTTGAATAGAAATTTCTTTTAAAGCAGTTATTACACGTTACAATCATCATATGTCTTTCAAATGACTGACCTTCTGAAGTCAACACACGACAACAGAACAAAAGCACTTAGAAGCTACATAAAAGATTGAAATTCTAAGGACACTTTAATGAAATGTTTTAGCTGGAAGAGGTCTCGATTAAGTCTAGTGGTCATCACCCTACAACCAACACAAATACACATATCAGGCGGCATCACCTTGGGCGAAATCTGAAATGATTTAATCATCGTGTATCCATGAGCGCACCTTCAGGCCCTGCGCTCAGACCAACAGAGTCAAGCCCTTATTTTTAATGTGTAAAAAATCATGTCAGATCTACCCTCTGGCTTTTTGTACAAAATTAGAGCATAAAAGTTTAATTATTAGAAAAACATTATCTCCTCTAATGAACATAATTAGAGATTAAGGTTCAACTGATGTCTGTCTAATGAAGATTAAAGAGAAATTTAATTTGAATGGAAAACCCTCCTTCTAAGGTGCTTCACATGGAAACTTGTTTTCACCACAGAATAAAAATTTAAAAAAAAATTCTGTTTTCTTGAGAGTTCTTATCTTGCAGTGCTGACAGCTTTTCCTCAATTATTTTTCTTTTCTTGGAATTCTTAGTTTACAACTTGTAGTTCTGAATTTTCACATTTTATTTCAAAATATTTTTTTCCGAACTGTGAGTCTCTATCTTACAAATGTAAGTTAATTAACTGCAATTTCACAATTCTGACAGTTTATGTCTTACAATTATGACTTTTTTCTCTAAATTGAGTTTGCAACTCCCATTTTTAATTTCTTTTCTCTTTTTTCCTCTTGCAGTTGTGAGTATATATTTCACAATTTATATTTTTCTTTTAAGAATTAAGCTTATATCCCACAATTCTGACTTTTCTTCTTAGAATTACATGTTTTTATCTCACATTTCTGACTTTTTTCTCAGAACTGGAAGAAAACGAGTCAAAATTTTCAGATAAAAACATGCAATTATTTTTTTCATCCTGTGGTGCAAACAAGCTTCCATAGCTTCCTGCTGATTGTTTAAAGAATAAAAGCTACATTTTAAAATTAGCGCTTTCTTACTGACCACAATTACCTGCACATTATCACAGGTAAGATGTTTCCAACATACCACTGGGATATTCAGCATTCATGTGCATGCAAATGTGATCATTGTTCAAAAATCTATTAGAACTGGATAAAAACAAAAACTGTTATCATCTACACTGAGGACAAATTCACCCTTTTTGATTTTGTGTTAAAACGTGGCACGGATTTGAGCTACAGCATTCGTGGCGACTCCTTAGAAGTTTGAAAATACCACCGCTGAACCGATACAAAACAGCAGAGCCCAAACTCGACTGTCACCCTTTCCCTAAAGACACACGCACAGACGCACACGCCGCCTGGGTCCCGCAGATTTCCAGAGAATTCTTCAGAGAACAGCGATAACGAGCAAGAGGAACAGCTTTCATAGGTGCTTTCATCATCGACCGCACCTGGTGGAGTTGGCAGCTGTCTCCCACCCCCTCCAAAACACACCCAGTCTCCAGTACTACCTTCACACACACACACACATACACATACATAAACAAACACACACACACACACACACACACATATACTAACTGCAATGTCTTTTTTGTACAGCAAACAAAAGCTTTGAAGTGTTCACTGTGCGTTTACAGTCTAGAGACTACAGATGGGAATCTGATTTTGATTCGGATTACGCAATGGTTCTGTTAAAGGTTCTTTAGTAATTTCTGGAAAAAAAAAAAAAGGATAAATGATTGGAAAGCTATTGCATTTACTACAGTCAGAAGCCTGTTGTCAAATTATAAAATGAAATTTCATATACAGTTGAGGTCATAAATTTACATACACCCTGCAAAATCTGCAAAATGTTCATTATTTTACCAAAATAAGAGGGATTATACAAAATGCATGACACTAAGGACAACAAAGGGACTCGTACGCAACTATTACAGAAGGTTCAAACGCTCACTGATGCGCCAGAAGGAAAAATGATGCATTAAGAGCTGGGGGTGTAAACTTTT
>JAHKKF010525501.1:0-29039 GCA_019740295.1 Labeo calbasu | reverse complement strand
CAGTTGAGGTGGCTCGGGCATCTGTTCCGGATGCCTCCTGGACGCCTCCCTGGGGAGGTGTTCCGGGCATGTCCCACCGGGAGGAGGCCCCGGGGAAGACCCAGGACACGCTGGAGGGACTATGTCTCTCGGCTGGCCTGGGAACGCCTCGGTGTTCCGCCGGCAGAGCTGGAGGAAGTGTCTGGGGAGAGGGAAGTCTGGGCGTCTCTGCTTAGACTGCTGCCCCCGCGACCCGGTTCCGGATAAGCGGATGAAAATGGATGGATGGATGGAAAATGTTGTTCCAGGGTCAACAAAATATGTTGACCCAGGAACACATCTAACTCAGCAAAATCAGGACGTGCTTTTACATGCACATCTCCAAAGTGCATTTTCATAAACCATGCACATCTTTAGAATCCTCACCCCTCCAAGACACCCTGAGATGTTAGACTTGAACCACTGGAGTGGGGTTTCTGAGATGCCCATCTTCATGAGGGTGGCCAAGAGGATATGGTGTCAAAAAGCAGCAGACAGATCCAGCAAGATGAGTACTGAGCATTGGAAGCTGCTCTTGCCAGTCTCAGGGCTTCAGTAAACTGAGAGCAGGGCAGTCTCAGTTGAGTAGCCACTTTTGAAACCCGATTGCTTGTTGTCCAGGAGGTTGTTTTGTGTGTGATAAACATAGAGAGTTGGTTGAACATAACTCACATACTGCTCTGTAGTTTTCTAAAAGTGCTGAGTTTAGAGAGGGTTTCTTAAGCAGCGGGGTTACCCGTGCCTGCCTAAATGGTGTGGGAAATGTGAAAAGAGGTGTTGATAACAAGAGTGAATGCAGGTTTAACCGAGAAAGAAACTCAAGGAGATGAGATAGCTTCTCAGTTCGTGCACCCGTTTCAGGGATGCTGCTCTGTTACAGATGACTCTGTCCAGTTTAGGACTTTGGTGCCTGCACCTGAAATAAAGTGCCATTACAAGCCAGGGCTGCTTTTCCCAAAACCTTCTTAACGCTATGTCTTTCTTAAGATATACTATAAGCTGTACCTTTTCCGTAATACGTGTTTCCCAAAACGTTCTTAGTTAAGTTTACCTTCTGTAAGTCATGTTGGTCTGGACCACTCTTAGCTATACCTTATCACTTTTGACAGTTCACAGTTCTTTACATCTCAGTCTATACGAATATCATTCTTGTCACAAAAATGTGCCTTCAGCTGTTCATTCAGCTTTTGCCAGATTATTGTTGGTTTTCTAATGCCCATTCCTGTAAAGTAAAGTCAAGTCTAGTCTGAGTTATGTCTTGTCTTGTTGTGTATGTCATATTTGTTCTCTGTCTAGTCTTCCTGCTGCCTGTGGTCACTCATCCATTCATTGTCTGTGGTGCTGAGTCTGTTAGTTAGGGATTGTGCTTCTCTCTCTGCATGCCCACTCCCAGCCAGGGACCTGCTAATCTGATAAAACACACACATACATACACACACGTACGCACATGTGTGGAAAAAAAAGGAAAAAAAATTACAGGCAAATTCACTTATGTAAAGCAGGGCTGGACATACATAAAAAACCTGGTAAAATTATCATGAATGAAAACAAAGTTTGCCTGGTTGGGTGGCCTGGCTGAAATTTATTTGCGTGTGAAATTTACAAATGTGATCCACTTGCTGAACTCACTTCACTCACATCTTCCAAGTCTCATTTCAGGGCTGATTCAACACTTTACTGAAAAGATGAAAGCGTCCATCATTCTCCTGATTGTCATCTGTGTACTGACAAAATCTTTAATTAGGGATCATTTCTACGTGAATATTCCCAAGAACTGGACTGATGTTCAGAGTCACTGCAGGAAATATTACAAAGATCTGACAACCATCACAAGTCAAGAAGACATGCTTATACAGCTAGCAGGAGGAAACAGTTTGGACAAGTGGATTGGCCTGTATAGGAACAAATCCAACATAAATCAGTTTCTGTGGTCTGATGGAAATTTGCTTTCTTTCTCTAAAAGGAATTCAAGTCAGCCCAATAATATTAATGGAAATCAGTACTGTGTGACCTTATTGTCAAACTGGTTTGACTATTAGTGTTTTAAGTTATATACTTCGTTTCTGCCAAAAGGTTTTCATTCTTGTTAAAGAGAAGAAGACATGGGAGGAAGCACCACACTGATCTGGTCAGCATCACCACTGAGAGACAATTACAGCTGATAAAAATAGAGACAATAGAATCCCAGACAGACAGTGTGTGGATAGGTCTGCATTACCTTGCTGGGGAATGGTTCTGGGTCGGCAACGAGACTCTGGGGGTCAAGTCTCACTGCCACAGTGCCCAGCTCAGTCCTGTCGCTGTGGAGCCTGTAACACAAAAACTGACAAATGGAAAAACAGAGATTGTGCTGAGAAACTCAACTTCCTCTGCAACTGAATGGAAAGGTAATGAGAGATACTGATGCAATTCACATGCAGTAAATTAAATAATTACACAACAACTGCTCATTGTGTTAAAAGAAATAAATATAACTGGATTGATGGTAGAGCAACCATAACTGCATACCTCTGGTGTTTATTTATTTCTTTATTTATACAGAAGGCTGGCCATGATGAAGAAGATATTGCATTGGATCCTTTGAACTTAAACACTGAGCTAATAAAATGTCAAAGAAAATTTCACATGAATACAATTTTTCTTTTTTTTACATTAATATAATGATTATTTTCATTTACACCTTTTCAGTCATTGCAATACATTTTATTTCCATTGTCATACACAGACATTGGTGCGTACTATTTATGTGTACACAGAAATGTAATCACTTTATTCACTTTATAACTAACAACAGAAATGTTAAAATACACAAATTTCTGCTGTACCAGCAAAAAGCAAAAGTTTTACATTTGCATACTTCGTATGTGCTTTAAATATTGCAAGTACTTGGAACTATTTTGTTTATTTCAATTAAGACATTTTTTTTTCTCCCAGGCAGTTTATTTTTCTGTTAAGTTAATGAACAAGGCATATTGAGTCGGTGTTGCTTTTATGACCTGCTGACAACAATCTTTCGCTCATTTTTATTTCTTTTCTTTTACTTCCTCTTCTTCTTCTTCTTTTTCTTTATTTTTGGCCTAGTCTTAAATAATCTCATTTTATGTATAATGCATGATCTTTCGATCTTTAAATGATGCAATTTTATTCCCATCATTGGCACAATAATAATTAGTTTTTAGTGTTTTACTCATGTTTAAATATGACATGTGCTGACTTTTCAACATTTTTACATTCTAACACAATGCACAAGTTACAAAGAAAAAGTGCACTGTAATAATTTTGATTTGATTGTTGAATCTGCACACTCAGTTTCCTCTTAATCTGAACACAACTGAGCCAATGTTGTTACTGTTTTGCACTTGTAGAATGTCCTTTTTGCTATTATGTAATTATTAATACTTATCTTTTCATTGTTTCTTATATTCTTCTTACGTTACCATTTTTACTATTATTTATATTTAATTAACAATAAAGTACTTGACCAGATTTACATTTCACTGCAAGTTGGATCCTGTATGTAACTGTGCATATGACTTTTTTACTTTTTTGACAGATTTAAGGTGCAACCCATTGAGATTTTTCTTAACTTACATTTTATCTTGATTTAATCAATGTAGCCAATGTTAAATATAAAGACCTAAAATGTCTATGTATTTGTGATATTTTAAATCAAACTGTGGAAATGCATCCAAAATAGCATGCTTTCCTACTATATAGTAGGCGGTAAACAGTATGCAAAGTGCACATATGATGGACACTTTACTATCCCACAAAGCCACGGGAGGGGATTTGTGAATAACAGTGACGCAATGCAGCTGACAAAAATAGTTCACATGATAATGACAACAAGGCAAATGTAGTATGTCCAGATCACATCTATATTACACATTAATCAGAATTTCAGCTTTCTTTTTGGCAATATAAATAACCGAATTGCACATTTTTGCTTAGTCTGGGTTTCTGAATAAAACCGAGGTGGTTTTTCCTTGAGTATGAGGTACATTCTCTCACTACCTGTCCCGTTGTACACCATAGGGAGGACGCAGGAGAAACGGAGCTCAACATAAACAGTCTTTAATAAAAGCAAAACAAGGAAAATCCAAAAACAGCAACATGTAAACATATGTACAACAACAGAACACCAAGACCAGACAAAGGGAAAATGGAACAGGGCAGGATAAGATAATTAGGAACAGGAAGGAGTAATCACTTAACCAAACAAGAACAGGAAGGAGACCAAATAAGGAAACAAGAACTAAGGCTGGGGGTAAAACACGGAACACAAAGTCCAGAATCCTGACAGTGCTCCCCCTCCCAGAAGGCGCGACTCACGCCATAACATATCCACGGGGGAGGGGGGGTGGGCGGGTCAAGGAGCTTGGGGAGCCATGGCGGAGCAGACAGTTCAAGAGGCCATGGCGGGTCAGGGAGTCCAGGAAGTCATGGCGGAGCAGGTAGTTCAGGAGCCCATGGCGGAGCCCATGGCGGAGCCCATGGCGGAGCCGCTATGGCCACGAGCATATGGCCCCCCAAAAAATTTTCTTGGGGGGAATTAGGGTTCTACAGGCCTGGGAGAGTTCAGGAGGAGCGGGTCCTGGAGGGCGCTCAGGAGGAACGGGCCCTGGAGGGCTGGACAGGAGTAGCGGAGACGTAGGAGACGAAGGAGGGCTGGACGGGATCAGCAGAGACATAGGAGACGAGGGAGATGCAGGAGAAAGGATAGGTGCTGAAAACTCCTGTGGGAGCGCCATATCCATAATGTCCATAAACTCCATCTTGGCCGGGGAACCCTTTGGAGCTGTATGTGGAGAGTGCTGGCTGGCGGTGAGATGGATCCTGCTTCCAGATGGGAGGAGGATTAGGATCCTCCACATCAACAAAAAACTCAGAATTAGACCAAGGACATAATTAATAAACTCTGCTACGGATCTGAGGCAATCGTCAGGAATCAGAAAGCAAAAACAAGTGATCATCATCTAGTCCCATCCGGAAGCAAGCGTTAATCATGGAATCGCTCCATCTCACCAGATGTAAGAGGCTCAGGAACTCCTCCATATACTGCTCCAAAGATCTTCCCCCCTGCCGGAACTCTAGAAGAAATTCCTCAGCCCAGTTCATCTTTAGGGTCTGGTCTTCTGTCATGTTGTACATCGTAGGGAGGACGCAGGAGAAACGGAGCTTAACACAAACAGTCTTTAATAAAAGTAAAACAAGGAAAATCCAAAAACAGCGACATGTAAACACATGTACAACAAAAAAAAACACCAAGACCAGACAAAGGGAAAATGGAACAGGGCAGGAACTAATATACACAAGATAATTAGGAACAGGTGGAGGAGTAATCAATTAACCAAACAAGAACAGGAAGGAGACCAAATAAGGAAACAGGAACTAAGGCTGGGGGTAAAACACGGAACACAAAGTCCAGAATCCTGACACTATCATACTATATGGGCAATAAAATCCTGATTTATCAAATATAAGATTATAATAGGCTAAGTTATTTGTTATTGTGATTAATCAATGCATTTCTGTTCTCTCATTATTGCACATATTATTGTTTTAGCTTTCATCTTCTGTAACAGTAACATAACATTTCACTGACACTGGTCCAATTCTGCTCTTTCTCGCTGATAGCCGAACTAAGCTGTAAAGGTTAGGCTAATTGACGTATAACAATTTATTTATTTATCGATCATCAGTGATTAATTAACCCTTGAATGCATTAATGTTTCGCATTAATCATTATTAGCCTACATATTCAGGTCTTCAGTGACCATATCCAGCACGAATAGATCTTTACCTGCTGCAGTAGCAGAAAACGCTCTATTGACTTTTTAAAAACAATTACAGAAAATAAAATCATCATCGAGGAATAAAGGTGAATTGCATGTATAGAGTCATTAGATATTTAAATATTGTTGCACAGGAAAATTAAACTTATACTGTCGCACACCTCGGGTCTCTAGCGACCTCATACACTTGAAAAGCGTCCATTATTCTCCTGATTGTCATCTGTGAACTAAAAGCTTTAATTAGAGAGCATTTTTTTTTTTTATTTTTATTTTTGCCCTTTTTTATGATAGGACAGATCATAGCTGACAAGAAGCAAAGTGGGAGAGAGAAGGGGGCGGGATTGGGAAAGATCCTCAAGCTGGGATTCGAACTCGGGACGCCTGTAGTGCAATGACACTGTATGTTGGCACGCTGGCTATAAGCCAGGCTATAAGCGCCAACTAGAGAATAGTTCTATGTGAACATCCAGATGACCTGGACTGATGCTCAGAGTCACTGCAGGACCTGTCAACAATCACAAGTCAAGAAGAACATTACGCTGTCAGGTGAAAATTAAGATTTTAAATAGACTGGCCTCAGTAGGTAAATGAGAATCACTAGCAACTGGCTGTGGTTTGAGGGAAATTCATTTTCCTTCACTGTGTGGGGTAAAAACCAGCCCTGCTTTGGGTTGGACTAATCAGTCGGACCGGAAAATACATTTGGAGTACTATAGACTTCCAAAAGTTATAACAAATCAAGGAGAAGAGGGCAAAAAACTGTCAAGAAAGAAGGCAAGAATCTTGAAAACATTTGTGTTCTTATCATTTCCAGTCAGGCAGGTGAAACATTAGGTAAATATCTCAATAAATACTGCTTGTACGTATCTTTACCACCTATTAAGCTTAGTTTGTCTAATTATTGCACTCTTTCCTGCTTCTCTATATCATTTAGCAGCTTCCACACGTTTTTCCCTGTGGTTTAGACAGCATAAAATAGCAGAACAACATATTCAATAGTACATTCATCGTGCAGTCCATGCTGTTGTTTACATCCGAGTTTCTCCAACATGGGCGTGCATCCAGTTAACTGACCAAACCGTGATGTAAGTGCAAACCCACCTCTGTTCAGCTTCTGTAATAGTAGTAAACATAATATTTTACTGACACTTGTCTAGTTCTGCTTTTTAGTCTCCTTGTTGTTTATAGCCTGACTAAGCTGTAAATATTGGTTGATATACAAACGTGTATTTGTTTATGGTTGATCTGTGACAAAAGACATTAGAAGAAAATTTTCACTTATACAGCTAAATTTACTGGATAGACAGAGTTTTCATGAACAAAAACTAATTTGCCTGGGTGTGTCCTCCAGGGCCTGAAATTTGTGTGTGGGTAAAATTTACACATGAGATATACTTGCTGAACTTCCTGCACTCATTTCAGTCTCATTCCAGTACTGATTCAACACCTCACTGGAAAGATGAAAGCATCCATCATTCTCCTGATTGTCCTCTGTGGACTGACTAACGCTTTGATTAGAGAGCATTTCTATGTAAACACCCGAATGACCTGGACTAATGCTCAAAGCTACTGCAGGACATATTACACAGATCTGTCAACCATCACAAGTGAAAAAGAACAAGAGTTGCTTTTACAGCAGGCAGGGGAAAATGTACAATGGTTCAAATGGATCGGCTTCCACAGGGACACGACAAGCACTAGCAACTGGACGTGGTCTGATGGAAATTCAGTTTCCTTCACTGACTGGGGTGAATACCAGCCTAATAATGTAAATGGAAATCAGAACTGTGTCATGATTTCAAGCAAGTGGTTTGATTTTCACTGTAATGCATCATTAAGTTTCTTCTGTAGTAAAACCAAATTAATCCTAGTGAAAGAGAAGAAGACATGGGAGGAAGCACTGCAGTACTGTAGGACCTACCACACCGATCTGGCCAGCATCACCACTGAGAGACAATTACGGCTGACTAAAATAGAGACAATAGAATCACAGACACAACGTGTGTGGACAGGCCTGCATTATCTAGATGGGGAATGGTCCTGGATCAACAACAATCCTCTGGGGGATCAAGTCTCACTGTCAGAGTGCCCAGCTCATGATTGTGGAGCCCGTAACATAAAAACTAACAAATGGGAAGACAGAGACTGTGCAGAGAAGCTCAACTTCCTCTGCAGCTGAACAGGAAGGTAAGTGAGGAATACAGATCAAATTCACACACAATAAATTATTTAAATGAAGCATTAAAAGAAAGAAAATAAAAATCTTTTCATTAAAAAAAAACAAAATGCACAATCAATATCTAAAAATGGTAGACAAGACCATAAATGGTGTACACTGCTCACTTTATTTATTTATTTATTTGTGTGTATGCATGTATGTCAACAGAAGACTGGCCATGATCAAGAAGACTTTGAACTGGAAGCACTGAACTTGAATATGGAAAATTGTCAAAAAGAAAATGTTGCATTAATATCATTGATTTTAAGATTCAGATTTTTCATACTCAGTTAAAAATATCTTATTTCATATCTTTCTAGCTATTGAAAATGGTCGTTTTCTGACATACTTGATGTATACCTTTTATGGGTTCACAGAAAAAAGTCACTTTATTCACTTTTTTATTATTCAATAGGAATATTACAATAAATATATGTTAATTAGAGTTTCTTCCATTTAATTTACATACACAAATTACTTTTGTAACTACAACAGGCAAATTTATATATTTGCATACTTTGTATGTGCTTTAAACTTTGCAACATATGGTGTGTTTTTCAGCAAATCCAAATCCAGTCTCTATAACAGATGCTCCAGTCTTTTTTCTGATATATGTTATCTATCTATCTATCTATCTATCTGTCTATCTATCTATATACAGTGCACAGCATAAATGAGTACACCCCCTCTAAAACTTAATAAATTAAGCAATTACTTAGAAGACATGTTAAGAGTTCTTTGGAAATATAACATTACAACAAGCATGCTTGATCAATTACCAAAGAAGAATGTCAAAATTATTCAGCAAAATAAGATTATCTCATCAAAGTGATAAAAATGTGTTGCAAAAATGAGTATACACCCTCCTGAAAGTTGATAAATAAAAAAAAGTGTAGGTTTGAGGCCTTTTTTGATCAACAGGTAAGTATATTGAACCAAAACCTTTAAAGACATGTAAATTCCTGATGGTTAAATGTGTTTTATAACCTACTGAATCATACTCAGACTTAATGCTGTCAACAATGAAACCACTTAGGAGAGAACTGCCAGGTGACTTATTTCTTAGCATAAAAGAGGACAGTGGTACAAGAGGTATACCAAATTATTGTTTTAAGTGTGAAAACATAGCAGAAGTAGTAACGACATTAAAAAACAATGGACTTGTGACAAGGCTCCTGAAATAATCAGGTCTTCATTTTAAGTTTCATTTAACTGAATTTTTGCTAGAAAAAGAACTACCATGCAAATGTCTCAGAGCTGGCAAAAGCCATGAAAAGAGTGACACTTCATCTCACAGAGTATGACATAGCCTGCAGAAGTGACATGCATGGTTGTTGTCACCACTAGAATTACCTAGTGTAGCCAAAGCACAATAAACTCTCCTCTTCCAAGATCCATAGTTACAAAATATAGACTACTGGGAATTCATACTCTGATTTCAAGAGACCAAGTCAATCATTTCGGATCCAAAAGCATCCAAAATGTTCTGGTGTTGCTAGAGGAGGAGTACAGTGAAAAGTGCCTGGTACCCACAGTGATGTTCAGTGGTAGTAAAGCTCTTATATTGGGATGTATGAGTGCTGAAGGTGTGAGGGAGTTGTACTTTATTAATGCTGTCATGAATTTACACACCACTGTGTGATATAATGCAAAAAAAAACGAAACTAAAGATGCTACCCTTCCTTCATTCCCTGCATTATTGGGCATTTTTTCAGCATGACAATGAAGATATTCATACCTCCAAGGTAAAAAATTTTCAGTGGACATGTATTTCACTCAATCTTAATGCTCTTGAGCAGCTGTGGGGGATTCTGTAGAGATGAGCTCAGCAACACTCCCCATTAAAGACCAGGCATTTAAGGAGGTCGTTCTCCAGGAGTTAAACAGGTCAGATGTGAAAATTTGTCATGAACTTGTACACTCAGTGCCAAGAAGGGTCAGAGCAGTATACTTAAATTTCTGGAGGGCACACTAAGTACTAGAATATTATACCTTTGCTGACTTAAATCTAGGGTGTACTAATTTCTGCAATCCTTCATTTACAGAAAATTAGCTAATTTACTTATTTTACAGAAAACATTGGCATATATTTTGTTGTTTTTATTAAGTATGTTTAATACATTTCAACTTTGCCACCTTTCCATGATTTATATTAGTGATCATTAAGAAAATACATCTTTTATATTTATTCAGAGGGGGTGTACTATTATTAAAATTATTATTATGCTGCTGTTATATAAATAAATGTATATGTGTATATATAAAGAAGTATGGATGACGTTTTGCTGTTGTATTAATAACACTCGTGTTCATTTAGTTTTCTTGCTTAATTTTTAACATCATAATTTTATGTATAATGCATAATGCTTTGAGCTTTTCTTCATTATTTTGTGTTCATGCTACCTAAAGCACTGATTTTACATTTTCAGTTGATGAAATAAAGAACATGCCAAATATCCCAGCCTTGTATGGACAGTGTATGGAAACTTGCTATACAGGAGAGCGATAAATGTAAGACAATACTCGGCACAAAATGATAGTTGGGACCTTGTATTTATACTGTGTGTGATTGGCTGCAGCTGTATGCATAATGGATAAAGTGGAGCATTGGAAATGTAGTCCAGGGTGTAGTGCAACAGTCTGTGTAGTGTAGTGTGAGTGTCTACACAGACTCTGGTGTCTGCCAAACCGGACAGGACTCATGACAGACAGCATGTTTTTACACTTTTTAAGATGCAAATGCATTATGAAATGCTTTATCTGCCTTTTCTCTGCCACCACAGATAATTTGAGATATTATTTGCATTAGTAGAGCATAATAATAATAATATAATAATAATAATAATAATAACAATATTAATAATAAATACTTTCCTTATTATTACATCATATTTTACAGTTTTTACATACTATTGTTTATATAAAACGAGTCGTTAAAACATTTTTTTTATGTGATATTTCATGTAATACTCAAGAAACTAGGACCAATAAAGTCTAATTTATTTACACAAGAAGTATGAAGAGAAAGACAATAACGGGCTTTAAACTGAAGAAACCAGTGTATAAATTAGTGCTGTCAATTTATTAAAAAAATTAACTAATTAACCGCACATTTTTTTTTTCAAAAATTAATCACAGTTAATCCCACCTAACATTAAATTTTGTAAATATACTTTTATATTGCAATAATTTCACATTCAGTCTTCAATCATTGGTGCCTTGCATCAGTTTTGCATCCAGAACAATTGCTGAGAATGATCTCTGGAGCACGAACCTCTAGACCAGGGGTGTGTGAACTTGGTCCTGGAAGGCCAGTGTCCTGCAGAGCTTAGCTCCAACTTGCCTCAATGCATCTGCCTGGATGTTTCTAATATGCCTAGTAAGAGCTTGATTAACTGGTTCAGGTGTGTCTAATTAGGGTTGGAGCTAAACTGTGGAGGACACCGGCCCTCCAGAACTGAGTTTAGGCACCCCTGCTCTAGACATCTCTACATTCACAAATGGAAAACTGCCCGATCCCAGTTGTTTTGTCCTTGTTACAAAACAACTGGAGCTCTTACAGGAGCTTCTGGATGATGGTCATATGCCCTCTACGCTCAAAGTGCAAGTAGCTGCTACATTAGGTATATGTAATACCTTGGTGTGGTAGCCTGATTTGTAGAGGTGCACATTGTTTCTTTGACCGACACATTCTTCTCCTTGCGGACACTTCAGTGAGTATTTCCAAACTCCAACAGGCCACCACACAAAGATGTGACACCAAATGAAGAGATGTGCAGATGGCATAGTACCACTGATGTAGGCTGAAGGGTAAAACCACATGCGGTCTGGTTTTATTACTTGCAACCTTTTCAATACACCACTGTTGTCACGGTACACCTGAACAGGGCTAAAGAGTTTTCACTCAGTGTCATCCTTCACCCAGGAGAGGTCAGCGGGTGGGATGCCTTTGGGATTTTTGGGAGAAAACATAATTAATCAACAATACACTCAACCCTCCAGCTCGATCTGAAACGTGTTAAAACAGAAAACATAATTACATAACAATACAAGCGTAATGTCGCTTCAACTTTGTTTAATACATTTGTGTATGTAAATATTACTCAATGGGTTCTACTTTTTTTAATTGAGTAACTCTATGATGGTTCTACTGAGAAAACATGACATGGCGGATGAACACTTTGATGATGGTTTTGTTGTGGCTGCGGATGATGCTGTGGAAGCCATGGGATCAGATGTGATCACCTCCAATAAGTGGGTGTCATCCAGCCATGAGGGGTCACCAGTGGAAAAGCTTGACATATGTATAACAAATGTAAGTAATAACATTCTTATTAACTTAAACTCCACCATTCTGTGTCAACTCAGTGAGGCTTACCAAGCCATGTTCCCTGCTATTCTGACAAGTAAGTACACTAGAGATTGGTGTAAACTTGACATGCCTCAAATTAGTTGTCATAATAAACATCATACTTTACAGGCATGGTGTGGACAAAAACATGGTGCTGCTTCTGAGGGACCAGACTGAAGGGAATACCATGGTCAAAGTGTAACGACAAATTCAGAAAAATCACAATGAGGAGTATCTCCACAGGAAAGACCTGTACATCACACGTCTAATGACTCTCATATCATGCAAGTGGTGAAGAAGCTATCTGAGGGTAAAATCACAGCAGAGTGGTTCACCAGCATAGACAATGAGCATTTACAGATTGTCCTTACCTGTGAAGAGTCCACCGAGTGTCTGGACCTCTTCTACCAGGCCAATCAACCTGTGCCCAAGATCTTGTACACTGATCGCAGATCTGTCTGGAGAGTTTGTTCCAGACATGAGTGGAGAATGGTATAGTGGTGCATTTAGACATCTTCAACTGGGTCCATTGCTTTGATGCAGCCATTCACACAGACAGCCACTCCAAGTACGCTGTGTTCAAGTCTGCCCTAGCAGGTGTGGTACTGGCCTACAACCATGCAGACCTGGAGCTGCTTATCAAGGCTGCCAGAGCAAAAGGACCTGAAAGCTTTTGAAACAGTGACTGATGAAGACATGGTGTGACTTTATGGGAACAACTGAAGCCCAAGGAGAAAACCACCACTGCTCACCCTCTGGCTTTTGTGAGTCATTTTGTGAGTCAAGAACATGGGCCCACTCACACACAAACACACACTCGTACCCAACCTGATGCAGGCCTGATTCGCTGCTGGTGTGCGTTGGGGCCTTGGAAAATGCAAATTGGCCTCTTCGCTCTTCAATGTGCCAAAAACAAAATCAATGTAAGGTACCTGTGTTCCTTAAGCAGTAACGATCATCTCCCGATGCCGACAAACACACTCCTCCACAAGCGACCGTTCGTCCCTCGTTGCCAGAGAAACACCCAACACTCCCGGTGGCTGGGTGCGCTATCTGGTGGGGTCTTGTTCTGTCCCTCGCTGTCAGAGGACCTTTGAGTGCTTCCGGTGGCACAAAGGGCTATCTGATTTCTCTTTCACACACCATGACAAATAATAAATGTGCGGCAACACGATTTATTTCAAAACAAAGCTCAACAAGGCAGTTGTATTCGACAACTACTGCTAACTAAGAGCGCTGGCTCTCAACGCCGGCCTCGATGTCTTCATCTAGAAACAGATCGCTAAACAAATAGTTAACACACTTCCTGCATAAACTCAGATACTTAAACAAACAAAACATACTTTTAAATGAATATCAATCGTATAACTCACGTTTTGCTGTTATTAACAGTAGATTTCAATCAGCACCCACCCTTCAGCAACCCAAATCTCCCTGCTCACTGCTCGTCTTCTTCTTCTTCTTCTGAAGCGTTTATGGCGGTTGGCAAACCAACTGATAGGTTCTTTACCGCCACCTGCTGGACTGGAGTGTGGAACACGAGTTTGGCAGAAAAACAAAACAAAACAAACCAAAAAGAAAAAAAAAACCTTTATATTCTTTTAAACAGACCCGTCTCTTTCAGGAATGTGATTAACTGTGCATATATTTTGTGCTGCTCCAAGTATATTTTCCAATTGAAAGTTTAATTTATATTTTTTACGTGCGTCTTTTAATAATTTCCTTTCATTTTCATATGCATGACATTCCATTTTCACATGCTGTACAGATTTAAGTTGATTACAGTGTATACACAATCCATTTGTATGTTTACCTATTATATGAAGTGTCTTATTGAGTCCTGTATGTCCTATTCTAATATGGGTTATGACCATTTCTTCCCTTCGGTTTCTACCCAAATCTCTTCCCCCTCCAACTGTGCTTTGAATGTTATACAGATGCCTTCCTGTGTCATTAATATTCCAATATTCCTGCCATATATTTTGTGTATGAACTTTAATTATTGCTTTAGCTTCAGCTTTACTTACTGCAATCTCCAAATCTACTGTTTGAGATCTGAGAGACTGTTTTGCCAATAAGTCAACTTCTTCATTTCCTTTCACACCAACATGTGCAGGAACCCAGACAAATGATACATTCAAACCTTTATTATATAATCTATGTATAGTTTGATATACTTTATTTAAAATATCAAGTCTGCATTATTTCCCAGATCTTATACTAGTGAGAGCAAAGAGACTATCAGATGCAACTACTACATTGTTTTTAATCCTATGTTCTATCCACTGTAAGCCTAATATTATGGCTACCAGTTCTACTGTGTAAACTGAGAGATGATCTGTTGTTCTCTTTTTAACAGTTTCCCCACATTGTGGGATGTACACTGCAGCACCTGTGCGTCCATTTTCAGAGTTCTTTGAACCATCTGTGTATATAATTATTTTATTTGCAAGATGCATCTCTATATAGCTTTGTACTATACTCCAGACAGGCATTAGCTTCATTTTCCTTTTATTTTCTTTTTGTAAGTGCAAGTCAATTAATGGCATTGTAAACATTCAAGGAGGAAATTCTGAGTATGGGACCGCTGCCTGTCTTCTCTCGACAGACCTCTTAATGGACCAATAACGTAAGACTCATCTATCGGGGGGCGGGTCTAAACAAATATACATCCAATCAATTAAATGTAAATCAACTTGACAGCAAAACCCACGTTTTCTCCCAAGAGCACATCAACCAAACATTTGTGTTTCACGAAGGGTTCCTTAAAGGGGAACACACACATATACGAGCTCGTACAATATACCTGTTTGAATATTTGAATCTAAAACTCTTAACAGAAGAGTGTTCTGTTAACATGTTGTCAATAATAACCTATAGGGCTATTATAAAATGAGAAATATAAGTAAATACTCTTAAGGGAAACTCATCTACTTTGCTGTAAAGCTACTTTATATATATATATATATATATATATATATATATATATATATATATATATATATAACCTTCCCTGACAAGGGGGTTACAGATTCAAAGATGTTTTGAGGTTGCATTGCTGCTTCTGGCACGGATGCCTTGACTATGTGAACGGTATCATGAAATCTGATGATTACCAAAGAATTTTGCACCGCAACATAGTGGCCACCCTGGTGAAAAAACCAGCATATGCTGGTAGGTATGTTTTGATGCTGGGATGCTGGTTAGGTATGCTTTGGTGCTGGTTTACGCTGGTCCTTTGCTGGTCTATGCTGGTCCTTAGCTGGTTTATGCTGGTCCTTGACCAGCAACATGACCAGCATAAACCAGCTAAGGACCAGCTTATACCAGCATCAAAACATACCTAACCAGCATCCCAGCATCAAAACATAGCAACCAGTATATGCTGGTTTTTTCACCAGGTGTCAGAAAGCTGCGTCTAAACAGCCATAAGGCAGTAAAGCCACCAGAAGTGTTCGATCCGCCGTCTTACTATTCCCTATACCGGCAGAGAGCACCATTGACTCACAGCCAAACCGCTGAACTAAAATCATCCGCATTTTAAGCGTATCAGTCACACAGGACTAGTTTATAATGTGTATGTAAATTAATGTTTACTTAAAATGTTATCTGCGACGTTTAGTCTTTTCGGGCAGGATAAGCGATGTTTTGAAATAGTTCAGATGGGTGTATAAGCTGCGCACTTGCCAACACAGTTAACTGATCCAACACAAAATATATTTCTTTATGTAAGGAATTATGCAGGACATATTAAACATGAACGTATATCTGGTATTGGTATCTGAAATTGATTTGAATATATAATAAATAATACAACACAAGCCTCTGTTACTATATTGCTCTATGCTGTATTGAAATTAAAATCTTGGAAAGCTCGATGTATTTAAATCCGTACCATATGTAATTAGTCAGCATTACTTCTCCAAGTTATGATGTGTATATTTTAATGTCCCTAACTGAGCAACATCAGTTTCAAACTCTTAAAGATCGCGCAAATTCTATTAAGTACCTTACATTATTTGACTATAACTCTACCTGACTTTCCCCAATTTCAATGAAAATAGTCTGAAACAAAGTCACAGCTGAGCCGCATCTCTATTCAAACACAGCTGTGTTTTGTTTATGAATGAACGTGCGTTTTTAAACGAATCTGAATTATTGATTCAATCACACATTCGTAAAGAGAGTCGGTTGCTTCATTCCCGAACGAATGATTCAGTGATTAAATCAGTGACTACCGCCATCTGCTGACAGTTAGTTAGTTTCATTTTTAAAGTTTCATTTTCATTTTATCTTTTATTATTTTATTTAAATAATTTGATATTTCTGTATTTATAATGTTATATTTGACATTTTTGTATTATTAACGTTTATTATTAACATTTATCTCAACATGAATGGTATGTATGCTAAATCAACAAACGTTTAAATCATTACCTGCTTCAAAATGATGTTAACGAAATAATTGTTGAAGCATGCATTTAGCCTGTACGAATAAAAACACTATAACAAAACAGCATAAACAGTGAACTGTAAGGCAAATTATATGTATACAAAGCATACATTTTTATTCAGATTTCAGAATGAGCATTTTGTCATTTGTAAACATGGTGAACGTCCGATGTTTATCATGTTCATCTGATGTTTGCTCCTGTAATGTATATGAACGTAACTTTTTAATAAGCAGAGGGAATTCCGGACATTAAACAAATAAACGTTTACATGCTTAAGACGTTTGCGCTGTGAGAATGTACAGTGAGACGTCAGATATGAAAACACTGACTTAGGTGACGTTTTCTCATTAAAATCGTATAATTTTCTTATTTATGCGATGGAATGTTTGCGAGTACTAGGGAATAGCAATATGGCAGCGCGGTGGCTTCACTTCTATGACGTTGGGAGAAGGCATCTTTTAAATCTGAATGACTTGGAGCATTTGCAAAAAAAGAGTGGTTCAAAATTCATTTAGAGAGGTGTAAGATGATTGATTTCAGTTATTTTTTCCAAAGAGGGTTGTTACAAAATATTAAGTTAAGGGTGCCAATAATTTTGTCCAGTGCATTTTTTTGGGTTCTGTGTGGAATTGTATCAGATTTAACTTCTCTGTTTTTTGTGGTGTTCCAATACAAACAATAAAAAAATAAATAAATAAATAAACAAACATGTGAGCACCAAAACATTTGCAACTGCAACAACTTTCTGAGAGAAGGGTTGCATTTTCTGACAGAATTGCAAGGGTGCCGATAGTTTGGCCATGACTATATATCTTTCTGTATATAACAAAAGTTTATTTATTTCTTGTTGATTTGTGACTCATTTATTCATTAACAAACATTGATTAGAAGACGAGAAAAATATTTTACAGCTAAATATACTTATGTGAAGAAAGGCTGGATAGACAAAAAAAAAACCTGGTGACATTTTCATGAATTAAAACTAGTTTGCCTGGGTGTGTGGCCTGGCTGAAATTTATTTGCGTGTGGTATTTACACATGTGATACACTTGCTAAACTCACTGCACTCATCCCAGTACTGATTCAACACTTCACTGGAAAGATGAAAGCGTCCATCATTCTTCTGATTGCCATCTGTGAACTGACTAAAGCTTTAATTAGAGAGCATATCTATTTGAGTGTCTCCAAAAACTGGACTAATGCTCAGAGGCACTGCAGGAAATATTATGAAGATCTGTCAACCATCACAAGTGAAGAAGAACAAGACATGCTTATACAGCTGGCAGGAGGAAACCAAAATTTTAAATGGATTGGGCTCTACAGGAACAAGACAAGCACTAACAACTGGCTGTGGTCTGATGAAATTTCAGTCTCCTTCACTGACTGGAACGAAGGCCAGCCTAGTAATGTAAATGGAAGTCAGAACTGTGTCTCAGTTACCAACAAATGGTATGATCATTTCTGTGATTCATCATTACCTTTCTTCTGTACTAAAACTAAATTCATCTTGGTAAAAGAGAACAAGACATGGGAGGAAGCACTGCAGTACTGCAGGACTCACTACACTGATCTGGCCAGTATCACGACTGAGAGACAATTACAGCTGATAAAAAATGAGATAAGGGAAACCCAGACAGAAAGTGTCTGGACAGGTCTGCGTTACCTTGCTGGGGAATGGTTCTGGGTCAGCAACAAGGCTCTAGGGGAACAAATCTCACTGCCACAGTGCCCAGCTCAGCCCTGTCGTTGTGGAGCCCGTAACACAAAAACTGACAAATGGGAGAACAGAGACTGTGCTGAGAATCTAAACTTTATCTGCAACTAAACAGTAAGGTAATGAGGGATACAGATGCAATTCACATGCAGTAAGGTTACACAATAACTGTTCGCTGTGTTAAGAGAAATACGTATATTAATTAAATGAAGCATTTTAAACTATTAAAAGAAACTGAAGTGAAAAAGAAAAGAGTGAAAAAAATCACAATCAAGATTTAAAAATATAAAGAAAGATAAATGTATAGTACTTGCATTATTGTTAATTCATCCATTTATATATGTATATTTTATTTCAACAGACAGCTGACCATGATGAAGAAGATTTTGAATTGGAATTATAAAATCTCAAAAAGAAAATTTAAAATAAATAAAATTCATTATTTTTTTTCACATTAATATAATTAATATTTCAATTTACAGCTATTTAGCCAATAAAATCTTGTTGTTGATGTTTAATTTTTATGTGTACACAGAAAAGTGCTCGCTTTATTACATTTTTAACCAATAATGGGAATATATTAATAAGAGTTAATAAGTGTTTTCTTATCCACACAACAATCTGCTCATTTATTACTTTTTTGTCTCATCTTTTTAAGTAAAATGTATGATGTTTTTATCTATCTATCTATCTATCTATCTATCTATCTATCTATCTTTCTATCTTTTTTTCTTTTTTTAAATTATCCATTTTCCCCCCATTATTGGCACAATAATAACCAGAAGTCTTTTACTGTTTATGTTTAAATATGACATATGCTGACTTCACAACATTTTAAAATTGAGCCAAAAAGGCAAAGTGTTCTATGCCAGGAGTGGAACAGAGCAAATTATTTTTTGTTTGATTTAATGTGTTCTTCACACTCAGTTTCCATTTAATATGAGCAAAATTGAGCTAATAATGTAATCATTGTAGAGCATCCTTACTGCTATTTTGTTATTACTATTACTTATCTTTTCATTTCTTACACCGATAAGCCAAAATGTTATGATCACGTAATAATCTGTTGGTCCTTCGAGTGACATGCCGGGATGGGGAGCCTACAAAATACCTAAAGGTGTCCTGTGGTATGTGGCACCAAGACGTTAGTTGCAGATCTTGCAAGTCCTATAGGTTGAGACGGAGCTGCCATAAGCTTGATGGTCCAAATTCTCAATGGATTGAGATCTGGAGAATTTGGAGGTCACCGCAACACCTTGATCTCTTCATCATTTTCTTCAAGTGATTTCTGAACAATATGTACAGTGTGGCAGCGTGCATTATATAAATAACCCTGTATATATTTAATGCACACACTCTGAGTAGCTGACCCTGTTTATAATAGAAAGAAGACTTATCTTTGGCTTGGCCTGTTTTTTTTTGTTTTTTTTTAACAGTGAGAACTACAAGGACAAGTAAATTTAGTCCAGAATAAAATGCAAAAATATATACTGTACATGCAAAACAAAGATGTAAATTAAAGCATGTAAATACTGTTTTGACATCCTTTCTTCTTCGTGACAAGCAAGTAGACACAATAAGATGGTGGCGTGAATCCACTCATTCAGGTATGTGCTGAGGAGCCGAATGTGACTGACTGAAAGGGAACTGCTGTATTTCTGGTGTTCCTAAAATCTGTTAGGCTGTTGCTGATGATACACGGGACAGCTTTTTGAGTAATATTGCTGGCCAGTGTTTCCAGATAGAAATGTCCAGATAGAAATGCTCAATAGGAAAGTGGCCAAGCAACATCACTCGAAAAAACTGCCCAGCAACATTGCTCAAAAAGTTGCCCCGTGTATCATCACCTTCAAAGAATAACCTTGCATTTTTATTCAGCCCATCCAGCCCTGATCTTGTTTAGATCAACTGAATGAATTTCAGAATGATCAATCAGACTGAATTTTCATGCAGCAAACACCAGATGCAAAATTCACTTTTACATGTTGTTTGAACAAAAATGTGTGTTGGTACTGTGTGTACACATCCACGCTATGATGAAAATCCACCCAGTGGTTTTTATTTAATCCCTAAAAATAATATCCCCTTTTTCAAATCAAGCCATTCTCAGCTTTTTGTCTGTTTGACGCCACACGGACCAAGGGCGCTCTCAGAATAGTTGATTGACATGGCCGTCTTACTTTAGACCCGCCCTGATGAGCTGATATGCATTCTAAAAATTGTTAACAGTCTAAACAATTTAGATAATAAGGTATCTATAATTATTCAAGTATTTTGAAGTGTCTATGATAAAACAGTGCATGACACTGTGTCAGTCACAAGTGTGCCTCAAGGTCAGGGGAGTGATGTTTACCTGTGCAGCACAGCTGGCCTCATTACAATGCATGATAGAAACTTTCAGGCAGGTGTATTGCATACTAGAGGACTTTGAGGACAAATCTGCTGGACTTTGAATCCCAGGAGCAGGTTTGGAAGGAGGCTTTAGAGGCTTAAGAGGCTTTTGCTTTAGAAGGAGGTTGCAGCAGTCAAATGGCGGTAGCCTACTTCGTTCCCAATCCTGGCCCCATACATCCATTCATTAATTCATTCAAAGTGAAACTTTTACAATGTATGGAGAAATAGAGATTAGCAGCAGTTAAAAAAAAAAAAAAGTAATGAGTTGGAGCAACATGAGAGTAGAAGTTGGCTAAAGAATCTGATGTGAGATGTGCAAGATTATGATAAGATATACTTTTTTTGTAAATGAAAAATAATTAGATGACTAACTTTAGACGATATATATGCAGTTTGTGGAACTGGCCCCGTAACACCAGATGACAATATCCAGAAATAAGGCACACTCAGGATTGTACTACAAAGTTACACAAAACTGAGTGAAGGGTGGAACAGCTTTTATGAGTAGAGTAGAATGAGTTAAAAGATTTACATTTATTCTGTGTCAGCAGGCGGTATATTCTGGCCTCTTCTGGAGTGATGACAGTACTGCAACAGCATATGTAGGATACACTAAAACCTTTTGGGAGATATTGTTAAGACTGCTATTTATATGCATTTTAGGTAAGTAGTTTCCTACTACTGCCATAAAAATTTAATTGATTTACATTACAAGCATTTAGAATTTCATCTTATTTGAAAGTGAAAATTTCATCTTATACTCAATCGTGGATGAGTGGTGATGGACAAGTTCCCTACATGCGCAGGACCAGTTAGTAGACTCGTTCTGTAACAACATTCACCTCGCACCTGCGCTGTTGTACACGTACCGTCCATGTGGTCACAAAAAAATTATATATACACTTATATGCAACAGTATACTTTGGGCTGAAGAATTTGGGCTTTAGCAAGCTCATCAGTGGTCTTCCGGTTATCTCGTCTGTTATTTGGCTGCCGTCACATGGGCACACCATATTGTTCTGACTGTGTTTTAGCTCTTGTCTGCCCCTTACTGGTCGCTGTACCTGGTGCTCTTCAGAACTGTCCTGCTTGCCTTGTCTGTTGTTGTTTGTTTGGACTAGTTACCAGGTTATATCCACCGGTGCCGAGGATAGTTCACAGGTCAGGTGGGTCGGGTAATAAAAAATACATTCTCATTTGCGGGTGGGCTGCAGGTGGATGAGGTATATCATTAATGATTCAAATATTAACTACATTTTCTAAAATATGAACATGTTTTAAATACATTTTTTTCATCAGCCACACAATTTCATTTGTTTGTGTGTTCGCCTGTCTGGGAAGTTTCAGTAATGGAAAGGTGACGTTCCAGATGAAGTTTGAAGGGAGTAAAGCCTGTGTTAATGCTATTGAGTAGGCTAATTTGTTAATCTTTTGTGTTATAAATAAATTTTCATTTAAAAGCACCCCACGATCAGTGCATTATATTACTGTTACCCCTTACGGCTCAAACCCTTACACTACGTTACTGAGGAATTGAACGTGGCATTTGTCATCACTGTACTGAAGGGAAGCCATATTCACTTTTGAGAACTTCAAGGCAGAGATGGCCATATTCCTGCCATCCCTCTCCCATCTCTCTTCCATCAAAGATTGTATAACTTCATTAAGTTTAGTTGTCACACGCACTCACCATGAGGTTATAAAGCCATACCTCTTACACTCTCAGAGTTCTCTGGACATCCTGGGCCACCTGCGGCTGGCACAGCACAACTCTTTTGTGGACTGTCTGGGAATTTTGGGAATAACAATCTTGGTGTCTGTCTTGTCTTGCGTCTTGTCTGGGTCTTGCCTCATCTCCTGCTCTTTGTCTCTTGTTTCTCAGGTTGAGGCAACTGATCTCTCTGGGGTCTTTAGTCCCGGGCCAAGTCCTTGCCTTCTCACACCTGTACAACTTTGCTATCAATCTCCTCCCTTTCTGGTCCTGAGAGAGGTGATGGACAGTTGTATTCAGGGATCCTTAGACACTGGCCTTGTCCATCTCTCTTTCTTCTCTTTTGGGGCAAGGTTCTCTCTGTGAACCTGCATTGATTACTAGTATCCCAATGACATCATGGTTAAAAACAGGCACTCTTTGCCTTTTATGTCTTCTGCTTTTAAACTGTAACAGGTAGCCAGGGTCTTGGTCTGTATATGTCAGGGGGGATGGGTTTTACCACCCCTACGGGACACTTTGAATACCGGGTCCTACCTTTCAGGCTTAGTAATGTCCCAGCTGTCTTCCAGGCCCTGGTGAACGGTGTGTTGAGAGACATGGTAAACAGATTTGTGTTTTTGTACATTAATGATATTATTTTTTATCCTTCTATAGAGGTAAACACTCAGCATGTCTGTCAGGTGCTACTAAGGCTGCTGGAGAACCAGCTTTATGTCAAGGTGGAGAAGTGCGTTTTCCATACCAAGTCAAATACCTAGGGCATATAGTCTTGACGGAGGGGATCAAGACCGATCTAGTTTAGGTAAGGTCAAGTGGCAAACTCTTGACTCTTCTAAGGTGCTGCATTCGTTCCTAGGGTTTGCCAAGTTTATATGCAGTTCATGCAGAAATTTAACCTGGTTGCTTCCAAGGTACCGTTTATAAGGAACTCTTAGGCTCAGGAAGCCTTTGATGTTATCAAGTCCCGATTTGTCACTGCTACATTTCTCACTCCGCAAATCATTGTGGAGGTGGATGCCATGGAGGTTGGAGTAAGCGCAGCCCTGTCCCAGCAGTCCCCTAAAGATGGAAGGGTGCATCCCTGTGCCTTCCTCTCTTACCTTCAGAGCCAAGCCAAGCGGAATTCGACATAGCTAACGGGGACCTGCTGGCAGTCAGGCTGGCTCTGGGGGAGTAGTGCCAAAGGTTAGACGGAGCAGTGCAGACCTTATTGGTCTGGATGGATCACAAGAACTTAGAGTAAATCCATTTGACCAAGAGGCTGAGACAGGCCTGCTGAGCAACCTTTTTGAGGTTGTTTAACTTCTCCCTCTCATGTCAGCCTGGTTCCAAGAATGTTAAGCCTGATGGTCTTTCTCAACTGTTTTGGGGTTTCCAGAGAGAAGACAACTCTCGAAACAGCAATTCTGGTGGCCATCCATGGCCCAAGATGTCAGGCAGTTTGTGCTGCATTGTTTGGTATGGTGCCAGAATAAGATGTCTACTGCTCAGCTGGCATCGCCAGGGCGCACCTTACTGCTCTGACTTTGTTGTCCTCTTAATCAATCAATCAATCAATCAATCAATCAATCAATCAATCAATCAATCAATCAATCCCTGGCCTCACAAAACCTTCTTATTTATTCTTTCTTTTGTTTGTTTGTTGTAACTAATTAACCCATGTGCATTTCTGACACTGGTCTAATTCTGTTTCATCTCCTGGTTGTCATTTATAGCCTGACTAAACTGTAAAGGTTGAATGATGTACAAAAGTGTTTATTTATTGTTGACATGTGACTCTGATTTAAAAAAAAAAAGACAGAAGGAAAACAAAGCTTTTACAGCCAAATTCACAAACATAAAACAGAGATGGATAGACATGAAAGCCTGGAAAATTCATCATGAATGAAAACTAGTTTGCCTAGGTGTGTTGCCTGGCTAAAACTTATTTGTGTGTAAAATTTACAAATGTGATTTATTTGCTGACATCACTGCACTCAAGACTTAAAAGTCTCATTCCAGGACTGATTCAGAACCATACAGGAAAGATGAAAGCGTCCACCATTCTCCTTATTTTCCTCTGTGGACTGACTAAAGCTCTCATTAGAAAGCATTTCTATGTGAACATCCTGATGACCTGGAATGATGCTCAGAGTTACTGCAGGACATATTATGAAGATCTGTCAACCATCACAAGTCAAGAAGAACAAGACATGCTAATAGAGCTGGCAGAAGGAAACAGCTTAGACAAGTGGATCGGCCTGTATAGGAACAAATCCAACATTAATCAGTTTCTGTGGTCTGATGGAAATTTGTTTTCTTACTCTAGGTGGTATTCTGGTCAGCCCAATAATAATAATGGAAATCAGTACTGTGTAACCTTGTTGTACAAATGGGCTGACTATGAGTGTTTTCATTTATATACTTTTTTCTGCCACAAGACCTTCTTTATTCTTGTTAAAGAGAAGAAAACATGGGGTGAAGCACTGCAGTACTGCAGGACTTACCACACTGATCTGGCCACCATTACCACTGAGAGGCAATTACAGCTGACAAAAACAGAGACAATAGAATCCCAGACAGACAGTGTGTGGACAGGCCTGCGTTACCTGGTCGGTCAGTGGTTCTGGGTCAACAACAAGACTCTGGGGATTGAGACTTCACTGCCTCAGTGCCCAGCTCAGCCTTGTCGTTGTGGAGCCCGAAACACAAAAACTGACAAATGGGAGAACAGAGACTGTGATGAGAAGCTCAACTTCCTCTGCAACTGAACATTAAGGTAATGTGAGATACCAACGCAATAACTACCAACTGTGTTAAAAGAAATATTTTCTATAACTAATAAACTAAGCACTTCTTTCTTTCTTTCTTTCTTTCTTTCTTTCTTTCTTTCTTTGAACAGAAGGCTGGTCATGACGAAGAAGATTTTGAATAGGAACCTTTGAACTTGAATACTGAGCTAATAAAATGTCAAAAAGAAAATTGCACATTAATACAATTTATTTAATTTTTAATGTTTTAATTTACACCTATTTAAATATATTTTCTTTCCATTTCAGACATACAGGTTGATGTTTACTATTTATGTGTACACAATAAAGTAATCACATTACCTACTTTTTAAATATCAATGGAATATTACAATAAATATATTGGGTAAATTGAGTTTAAGATAGTCTTATCTAGTTTAACATACACAAATTTCTGCTGTAACTACAAAAAGCATAAGTTTTACATTTGCATAATTTGTATGTGCTTTAAATATTGCAAGTAGTTGGAAAAGGAACATATTTTGTGTTTTTCAATCATATGTGGCATACTCCAATCTGTTTTCTCTAAGGTATATTTTCCTGAACAAATTAATGAACAAGACATATAAGCACACCTTACTCATTAAATAATGTAATTTTATGTATAATGCATGCTTTATAGTCTTTAGTCTTTGTGTAACTTTTGTGAAGAAAAAAAAAAAAGACTTTAACTCATGCAATTTTTCTTCCATTATTGGCACAATAATAATGATTGAATGTTTATCATGAAACTCCCATTGGGCTACACAGGCAAAGTGCACTATGCCAACATTTTTTATTTGTATTTTTCAGCCTTCACACTCAGTTTCATCTTATTCTGAGTGAAAATGAGCTAATATGTAATTGTGTTTTCCATTTGTAGAATGTCCTTATTGCTATTTTGCTGTTATGATTACTTTTTTTTTTCATTATTTCTTACATTCATCTTATGTTTTCATTTTTCCAACACAACTGGCCATGTTTACTGTATATTTCACCGCAAGTTGTATCCTGTATGTAACTGTATATGACAAATTAACAAATAAAAAATTTTGTTAGATGCAACTTTTCTCAGATACAACTTTTCTATTTCTGCTGATGAACATTTCAATTACACCTGCTACAATAAAAAAGTGAGAATCATCTATGCTCTTCTCCGTTGCTCTACTCTCACTGTGTGTTGACATAGAACATGCAAATCCTACAGACTCATCATTAAGGGGAATTTATTACACCTACTACAATATATATATGTATATATAGGCACAATATAACCAAGGCAGACAACAGTAAGTACTCTTAGGAGCTTCTTTATTGAAAATCAACAGAGGAATATGTCTCAGCATCAAACGTGAACTTAAAGGAGAAGTCCATTTCCAAAACAAAGATTCACATATAATGTACTCATCCCTTGTTATCCAAGATGTTCATATCTTTCTTTCTGCAGTCGTAAAAAAATTATGTCTTTTGAGGAAAACATTTTAGCATTTTTCTCCATATAATGGACTGGTATGGTGCCCCGATTTTGAACTTCCAAAATGCAGCTTAAATGCGATCCCAGCCAAGGAAGAAGGGTCTTAACTAGCGAAACAATCGGTTATTTTCATAAAAATAATACAATTTATATACTTTTTATTCTCAAACGCTCCTCTTGCCTTGCTCTCCTTGAACTCTGTGTATTCTGGTTCAAGACAAAACTCCAATCGTATTTTCTCCCTCAACTTCAAAAATCATTTCCAAATCATCCTACATCGCTGCAAAAGTACCGACCCAGTCTTTGCAAAGTAAACATGCAAAGAAGATCAAACAACCTTAACAAAAAAGGTAAAACAGCAATATAGGATGATTTTGAAGTTAAGTGAGAACATGAGATGGGAGTTTTTCGACATACCCTAACTGTCATGAACCGGAAGAAAAAACGGTCCAGACAGAGTAAGACAGGGATGTCACTCGTAATTTGTCTTCTGCATTTTTCTGTATATAATAGGGACGTTTCCTTATTAGTTATAATGTTTTATTTAATCCTGTATGTCCCATTTTCAACTGTGTAATTATATCCTCTATTTTATCATTTCCTTTACAGACCCCCCTACTTTCCTCTGGATTATGTTATAATGTCTGCCTGTTATTGCTGTATCCCAATTGCATTGCCATTCTTTCATTATACTATACTTATTTTTACTTTTACTTCAGATTTACTATATAGGATTTCCATAACATCAACTTGTTTGGATGCCTCCTTAGCTAGAGTATCTGCAGCTTCATTCCCTATAATTCCTATGTGTGCTGCAAAGCTACTGATTTCTTTTCATAAAATAACAAAAACAAAAAAACATATTTCATATATACAATCCTGCCTGTTCTTTGATGATATGAACTTAATATCAATGCTGGAGAGTATATTATTCACTGAGTGGCTATAGCTCACAGGTGATACTCTTTAATGGTAACCACAAAATTAAAAAAAAAACAAAAAAAAACATGACAGAAACTCCTTTAAATGTCCAAGACAACTGAACATTAAACACAAACATGTCTTTTCCTTACTGAAAAACATGTAATATATCATTTAATCGCTAAATTTAAATGCAGTCTGTTGTGAAGCGTGCTGGGAAATACAGATCCATCATCCAGTTAGTTATGTCAAAAAAAAAAAAAAAAAAAAAAATAGATTAATATATGTGTGATTCATGTTTTAACACAAATGAATTAAGTAAAATTTAAATTGTAAACATATTAAGTGGAGTAAGCACAATAAAATTGTTACAAAATCTTCAAAAATTGTTACAGTTTAATTAAAATGAAAATTAAACAGCAAAACATTTTTTTCTGAGTGTTCTAGCTGCATTACAAACTAAATTAATAAAAATACTACTGATCATACAAAATATATATTAAAATGTTTACTGATAATAAGCAACCATTAAAAACACAATATGAACACATTATAAAATGCATTTCACTTAACCAGTATATTGAAAGTAATAATACAAAATACAAACCTATTTAAAACACTTTTTTGGTAACATGACCAATATACTCTTTATTATAATAATACAAACATTACTGCAGCATTAATTATTAGTACTAACTACTACTACCATAAAATCAGTAAAATACGTTAACATTCTTAGTCAGATCAGAGAATCACGGGCAATCTCCCCACACTCTCAAACTAATTCAACATTTCTAAATTTTACATTAATTGTTACATCAATAGTTTTACATTTATCTGTTGTTTTTAATTAGATTTGATATAGAAGTGCTTCATGGGTATGTAGTTTTTATCCCTCATTAAAGCTGTTAAGTACACAATCATGTACCTTTCTCTTTTTGTTCAATTTTTAAATGCTCATTTTACTTCAAATCAAAATTAGTAAAGTTGTGATTTACCTCATAGCTGTTTGCTTTGATTCTTTCTTTAACAAAGACAATTTCAATATGGCGAACTGCCATATTCTACAATATACTAGCTACAAAAATAAAAAATAAAAAAGTTTTTTGTTTGTAGTTTACATATCAGTCGCCACCTACTAGACTTGTTTGACTTTTAAGGTTTATTTCTTCACTTTTATTTCTGTGTCCCTTTCCCTGTCCTAATTTTAAAAACACA
>JAHKKF010525499.1:1558-11632 GCA_019740295.1 Labeo calbasu | reverse complement strand
AACACAACAATGAACAATTCTGCTGTGATGAAGAGGAACAAGTTGACGAGGTACTGGTGATGACAGGAACAGGCAGACGAGCTGAAAACATGAGAGAATAAACAGAAATGAGGATGAATCTAATCAATAATCTAATTAACTTATTTAGTGTGTTGAGTAAGTGTTTAGTTTGATGACAGACAATGTGTCTGTGATTTCAAAATATTTAGTGAAATAGATAATAAAATAAGAATATGTCAAAGTGCGGACCAATGATCTCTACTCACCATAGACAGAAACACTGAATGTCTTTACTATCATTTTTTCTACCCTTATCTGTAGTTTGTAGAGTCCAGCATGTTGAGTTGTGATGTTTGTGATGGTCAGAGATCCAGTTTGATTGTCCAGCTTCAGTCTGTCTCTGAATCTCCCATTAGGAACATCACCATATGTGGTGAAGATTTGGATCTTTCTTTTAATTTTAGCTATCAGAGATTTTTCAAATACCCACACTATGCTCTCATTTTCAGGTGTTTGAGTAACATTAGTGGGTAGAAGCACAGAATCTCCCTCTGTCACTGACACTGACTGTATTTCATTAGTTTTGGCGCCAAACATACCTGAAAAACATACAGGAACAGGTAAGCTCCTTATGGTTTCTTAAGCCTGCAATTCTTTAACCAAATAACATGCAGAGCAGTGGCAAAGGCATTAAAGCAAAGTAAAAGGTGAGATGAAAAGACAGATACACTTCTTTGATCTTTATATATATATATATATATATTTTTTTTTAAATAAGTATATTATTACATCTTACTAATAGATTTTTTAAGAAATGAGACAATGAGATCAGCAGATGAAACAGGCTCACCACATTTTACACAATTTTCCTAACGTAGTTATTTGTGATTACTGTCTTTTTAAAAAATATTTTCTGAGAAATTACTGTGAAGAATTTGTATTTGCAATTTTAAGAATGTATTTGCAAGATATTTAAAATAACAAAAGACACCTGGGATTTGAAAGTAGTTCACTATGAGTTTTGGCTTTCTAAGCAAGATAAATTTAGTTACGTTATCTGACACCTGAATTCAAAATAACAGAAACTAATGTAACGCGAACTGTAACATCTGCTTTTTTGCCCTGAAACTGAATTACATTGCGAAAATGCTTAACTTACCCATCAGAATCCACCAGCACAAACAGGACAAGACAAACATGTGATACATTTTCTTTAATGGTTCAGTGAAATGTCTGATCTAATATAACTGTCTGCTGCTGTCTGCTGAAATGGTGTGTGAATCCTCCCACAACAGAGTTTGAGGCTCTTAGTTCACATGCTCTTAATGTGTTATAGTGTATACTGTATATACATATATATGAATGTTTATGTGAACTCTTTGTAATAGTAGGAAACATTATTTGCATTCTTCACATTCTTCATTCTAATCATTTAACAATGACTTTTTTTAATTGTTAAGTATGGAAGAAAGTTAAAAGCATCTCACGTTACTAGTCTTACAAATGTGAAGCTTCTGTGTCAAACTGAAAGCTGCTGTGGTCGGTTCTTCTGAAATGTGGTTTGTTCTGTTGGGTGGACAAACAGTTTGTGCATGAGACAACTGGTATTTAGAGCATCATGTAGGTGAAGGGGCTCTTCCTGCTCAGGCACTTTAATCTACAGAAACATTGAACCATGATGAGAAAGTGTTGCTGACTATAAGATAATTAATAGAAACACGATCATATTTAATTAATATTTAATACTTTCACATTTTAATATCAAATAATTTAATGCTGTATCCATTGAATGAGAGCAGTTGGCAAACTCTCAGTAAGAGACTTGCTGTGCAAGGAAACCTCAGTGGTGTCCAACCTTAAATTCTGCTTACTTATTACTGTCTTTTATGCCATAATTTTAAGAGTTTAAGACTCATTTTAACAACAGCAGCAACATGGAGTTGTTTGCAATACAGATGTTGTCTTGCAACATAGTGGGTGCATCTCAGTCAGCTCTGTGAGTTAAGTCTCTGTCATTACTGTGGGCATCATATTGTACATCTGTCTGACACATTCCATCGGAATCCCAACCAGGTACTGTTGTACAGTGTCCCGATTTGTAGAGAGTCAGGGTCCTAACTAGTGCCTCAAATTAATGTACATGGTGTATGCATTTTCACAGTGTGCACTGTGAAATGACAGCATTGCAAGACTTCAGTACCTTCACTAGTTTATTCTGACAGTGCATATGCTCTCATTTATAACACTGCTTAATTACACAAACATTTATGCAAAACACATTCTGATTCATGAGCTGATTGAGACACAGCCAATGTGTAGCTGTGGCATCTAAATAGTCTGCATGAATGCATCACCTCAAAGTGAAAGAAGGTATGAAACCTCATCTCTGAAACACAGACAGTCAAACTAGAAGAGTCAAACTGTTAGTTTTTAAATAAATGCAATATTCTACTACACACTCAACAGCATACACTTTTTCTTTACAAAAAGGATACATACTTTAAGGACACAGTATAAGTAAGTTTATTTATTTACATGATAGAAAACATGACAGACAACAGAGCACAGTGAAGGGTGGGATCTACATTTTCATGCCATATTAAGCTGAAAAAATCAAATCAAAACAAAACAAAACAAAACAAAACAAAACAAAACAAAACCAACCAACCAAAAAACAACAACAAAATAACAAAACAAAACCAACCAACCAACTAAAAAACAAAACAAAACAAAACATTAATTTAGTTGTGTTTCTGGAACTACAAAATTTAAAACATCCAAAAAAAATAAATAAATACAATAATAATAATAATAATAATAATAATAATAATAATAATAATAATAATAAATAAAAAGATTAAATCAAAAGATGTGAAATAAAACACAAAACGAAGAAAAACACCCTGACAGTGAATTGAATGTGACTGTTTAGTCTGCAAAGAGAGAAGAGGAGAAGTAAACAGAGAACAGCATTGAAAGAGCCCTCATACCCAGAGCCACCTCTACCTGGTGGCCTTAGAAAGACAGTGAATGGTGGGGAATATGCATTTGAAGTGGTAAATATAGGAGGAATATGTCAGTCATTCATATGTGCCAAACTTCCTGCTGCCAGCTGGTGGAGCTATGTCTATAACTGAATATTGTCATGTATTTTTCTTCAGGCCAGGACTTTGAGTAAACATTTGATCACTGTACTAACCACATATTTACTAAATAGATATATTGTTTTTTTCTTCAAATTTGTAATTTCACAAACTTCCAGTAACACTGCATGTTCATTGAAATAAATAAATACAAATAAAAAATAAAATAAAATAAAATAAAAAAAAAGTATGATCCTGCTACAGTATATGTTCACTCGAAAATTTACAATCATTTAGCAGACGCTTTTATCTAAAGTAACTTGCAATTGAGGAATGCAACAAGCGATTCATAATAAAGAGGCAAATATTCAAAGTTTCAGATGTAGTTCAGATTAGTACAAGCTTCAACATGGGAACAGAAGAATTAAAGAAAGTTAAGGAAAGGAAGGTTTACATATGTATAATTACATAGGCTACATATAATTTAAATGCAGTCAAATGTTGATGAAAGAGATGAGTTTTCAGCTGTTGCTTGAAAATTGTCAGGGATTCAGCATTCTGAACGGGGTTTGGAAGATCATTCCACCAGCCAGGAACAGTGAACATTCAGGAAAGTGATTGTGTTCCTCTCTGTGATGGTACCATGAAGCGTTGCTCACTAGTAGATCTTAGATCTTAGTGAGTGGAAGTAGGAGGGTGCTGAGCCTGTGGCTGATCTATATACAGGCATATCTTGAACTTGATGCAAGCAATAAATGGTAGCTAGTGTAGGGAAATAAAGAGAGGTGTGGGCTCTTTTAGGCTTGCTGAAGACCAGTCATGAGACCAGTTTTTTTTTTTTTTTTTTTTGCCAGAATAAGTACAACATGTGATTCTCACCGATCCCAAAACTCAACCATAGCTCCACCCAGGCCACTGCCCCTCAAAATATCTGTGCATGGCCCCGGTCTTTGGAGGTTTGTAGCAAAGACAATTCTGCGGCTGAATTTGGTACTTAGAAAAGGTTTAAATCATCTTCTAGTGCTGATAGGTGTGAACACAACATGAACGTCCTCCTCAAAATCCTCTTCTGTAACTTTCTGCAAAAATATCACAGAGCAGAGGATGAGCTCCCCCTGCTGGATCACTAACACCTCTTCTAGCAGAAACCTAGTTTTCCTGATTAGCCAACCCTGCTTAGCTCCAGTGGGCAACCAGTCTTGGGCTACAGGGTGATATGGCTCCTAAAGTGTGACATTTTTATGAGTATATGGCTTTTTTTTTTTTTTTTTGGGTCGTGTGTCATGTGACTTCCTAACTGATTCACACAAAATATCTAGCCTGTTTACCTAAGTACAATGTGGTCAGTCTTATGAGATCAGGTATTTAAGATGCTGGTTTTTAGGAGAGTAAATGTTAAAATTAAATGTTTTATTATTGCTTTTGAGTAAGGGGACAGATTTGGGAAGACTTATAAGGGTTTCTGTTATCTTTGAGTTCTTTTGTGGTTACAGTTGTGCTTGGGTTGTTGGCAGCTACATTAGGAGCAATAGTCATGCTAACGCTAGTACTGACAACAGCCTTTTCTTACTTGCTGATCCCATATGTTACATATAGTAAGAAATTAAATTATTTTTATTACGCTAAGATGTGTTATGGCTACAATAGCTAGGAGTTTTATTCACTTTATTCAACTTAAAATTTAAGTTTAACACAATCTTATTTTGTGTCAATGGACTTGTAATGTTATTTTGTAGTTACAATGATACAGTGACTATTATGAATATTACAGGATTTGTGTCAGTGTTTTTGAGCGGGTGCTCACTGCAGAGCCAAATGGGAGGAGCTGAAGCTCTAGCTCCCCCTCACAGGATGTAATGGGTGGAGCTAGACACCCCAGCCACACCCTAACCTCACCCCCTATTGCTAAACATAACTCCACCCATTAGTTCTACAGAGGTGGGTCTGGACATCCAAAGATTGAGAGTTGGAGGTCATTTAGCTCAGCAGTAAGCAGTACTTGGTGTTTCTTGCATTAAATGATGATCTTATGGCTTTTAGAAACATCTGTCATAGTGCTGTATTTGATGGATCTACATGTGATTCAACTACAGAGATTCACTGAAATAAATAAATCATCTTACCAATTTCAGTGCATCTTGTTTGTAGAAAGTAACGTAAGTGATCTCTTTATCACCAGTCTCACATGATTCAGCAAAATTACCAGATGCATTAAACTACAACAAAAGAAACAAACAATTTTAACTATTTTAACTATTTGCTTCAGACTGCAGTTTGTAAAACAGCATTAACAAATTCTGATGATACTTTGTTTAAATACACAACAATTCCTCAGCTGATGTTGATGTTGTTGTTTTTCGAGTGAAATGAGTAAAGAGTTTAATCTAGCGTCATTATATAAATATGGGCTTTTTTCGATGAGTATAATATTATATATGGACATTGCTTAAGCCAATACCTACATTTCACTTCCCATATAAAAGCACTAGGAGATATATCACCAAACAAATTATGAGATTATTTGTGATTAAAGTATAATTATTGCTGTGAATTGATTTAAATCCATTTGTAGGAAACACTTGCCTTGTGGTATGCTTTTCTTTGTATCTTATAGGTCCGGAAGATCACAATTAAAGCTAAAATCAACAGAGATCCAACAGCAACTGCATAAATCAGCTCTATCAGAGATACAGAGTCTGGAGGATGAGAAAAAGAGTAAAGGAGAGACATTGATGTAAGTGAATGTGAACATAAACACTATTATAAATGCTGCTGTACCTGTACATGTGTGACAGAGTTTTCTGATGTCCAGATGTTGAGTCTGATTGCTGATGGGATTGTTGATCACACAACTGTAGGTGTTTTTATCCTGATATTCAGCCTCCGAAGGTAGAGAGAGACTGATGCTGAGATCAGACACACTGATGCTGGACAATAAACTGTTTCCTTTGTACCAGGAGAGACTCACATTCACCACATTCACCACTGAACACAACAATGAACAATTCTGCTGTGATGAAGAGGAACAAGTTGACGAGGTACTGGTGATGACAGGAACAGGCAGACGAGCTGAAAACATGAGAGAACAAACAGACATGAGGATGAATCTAATCAATAATCTAATTAACTTTTCAGTGTATTGAGTACGTGTTTAGTTTGATGACAGACAATGTGTCTGTGATCTCAAAACATTTAATGAAACTGATGATAAAATAAGAATATGTGAATGTTTGGACAAATGATCTCTACTCACCATAGACAGAAACACTAAATGTCTTTAATATCACTTTTTCTACCCTTATCTCTAGTTTATATAGTCCAGCATGTTCAGTTGTGACATTTGTGATGGTCAGAGATCCAGTTTGAGTGTTCAGCTCCAGTCTGTCTCTGAATCTCCCATCAGGAAAATCCAACATTAGTTTCTTTCTTTTAATTTTAGCTATCACAGAGTTTTCGGCTCCAAATGTCCACACTATGCTGTCATGTTCAGGTATTTGACTAACATTAGTGGGTAGAAGCACAGAATCTCCCTCCATCACTGACACTGACTGTATTGTATTTGTTTTGGCCCCAAACATACCTGAAAAACATACAGGATCAGATAAAAGCTTCTTATGGTTTCTAAAGCCTGAGATCAGCAGTAGATTAATTGTGCAAAGCAGCAGCAAAGACACAAAAGCAAAGTGAAAGGTAAGATGAAAAAAACAGATATGCTTCTTTGGTCTTTATATATTTTAAACATATCTAGAGTAAAATCAATGTGTAAAGTTACTTATTTTATTTATTTATTTATTTAAAATAAATAAATAAATACATGAAAATTACAGATCGAAAGTACAAATTAAATTCTGCTGTATAATCTCAATAGATTTGAAATGAGACACTGAGAGCAGCAGATGAAACAGGCTCACCAAAACTTTTTGTCCAGTGAATGTTCATGATATGTGTAGTTATACATGAATAATGCATTTTTAAAAACAATTTTAAGAAATAATGTAATGTAAGCTGTAGCATGTTTTTTTTTTTGTTTTTTTTTTGCTCTGAAACTGAAAGAAAATACACTATAAAAATGCTTTTATAACTTACCAATCATAGTCCACCAGCACAAACAGAACAAAACAAACATGTGATACATTTTCTTTAATGGTTCAGTGAAATGTCTGACGTTATATAACTGTCTGCTGAAAACATTCACCCTTTTAATCTGGTCTGTGAATCCTCCCCCAACAGACTTTGACGCTCAGTTCACATGCTTTGAACGTGCTATGAATATAGTGTGTACATTAATGTATATATGAATGTTTATATGAACTCTTTATAATAGTGGGAAACATTCTTCAATTTTATCATTTAACACTTTTATTTATTTATTTTTAAGGCATAACCTCCTACTTTTAAATTTTTTTTTTTTTTTTTTTTTTTTGGTAATGGTTGTGTATATTCAGTTTAGTCAATTGTTGAGTATGGAAGAACCAAAGTAAAAAAGTTAAGTGTTTGCATCTCATGTTACTAGTCTTACAAAAGTTAAGTTCTGTGTCAAACTGAAAGCTGCTGTGGTCGGTTCTTCTGAAATGTGGTTTGATCTGTTGGGTGGACAAACAGTTTGTGCATGAGACAACTGGTATTTAAAGCATCATGTAGGTGAAGGGGCTCTTCCTGCTCAGACACTTTAATCTACAGAAACAATGCACCATAATGAGAAAGAGTTGCTGACTGTAAGATTATAGAAACACAATGATGTGTATAATGCCGTATAATGTATTCATATTTAATACTTTTGACATTTTAATATCAAATCATTTAATAATGTATCCGTCGAATAAGAGCAGTTGGCAAACTCTCAGTAAGAGACTGTGAGAAATTTCCACTTGCTGTGCAAGAAAACCTCAGTGGTGTCCAGCCTTAAATTCTGCTTACTTATTTTTATGTCATAATTTTAAGACTTTAAGACTTAATTTAACAACAGCGGCAACATGGAGTCATTTGCAATAAAGATGTTGTCTTGCAACATAGTGGGTGCATCTCAGTCAGCTCCTTAGTTTTAATGGCTGTCTCAATCGCAAATTCCCTCCAGTCCAAACTCTGTCCCCGTGAGTTAAGTCTCTGTCATTACTGTGGACATCATATTGTAAATCTGTCTGACACATTCCATCAGAATCCCAACCAGGTACTGTTGCAGAGCCATCAGTGTCCCGATTTGTAGAGAGTCAGGGTCCTTACTAGTGCCTCAAATTAATGTACATGGTGTATGCATTTTCAATGACAGCATTGCAAGACTTCAGTACCTTCACTAGTGTATTCTGACGGTGCACATACTCTCATTTATAACCCTGCTTAATTACACAAAAAGTTACGCAAAACACATTTGGATTCATGAGCTGACTGAGACGCAGCCAATGTGTAGCTGTAGCATCTCCAATCAACATGAAAGAAGTTATGACATCTCATCTCTGAAACACAGACAGTCAAACTAAAAGAGTCAAACTGTTAGTTTCTAAATAAATGCGATATTCTACTACACACTCAACAGCATACACTTTTTCTTTACAAAAAGGGTACATACTTTAAGGACACAGTATAAGTAGCTTTATTTATTTATTTATTTACATGATGGAAAACATGACAGACAACAGAGCACAGCGAAGGGTGGGATCTATATTTCCATTCCATATTAAGCTAAAAAAAACAAAAGATGAAATCAAATGTAACTGTTTAGTCTGCGAAGTAGTGGTTTTGTGTAACCACTAGATGGCAGTGGGAAAGAAGAGGAGAAGAGAAGTAAACAGTGAACAGCATTGAAAGGGCTCTCACACCTAGAGTCACCTCTACCTGATGGCCTTAGGAAAACAGTCAACGGAGGGGGATATGCATTTGAAGTGGTAGAATTAAGAGGAATATATCAAAGTGATATTCCTGCTGCCAATTGGTGGCACTATGACTATAAGTGAATATTGGCATGTAGATTTGTTCAGGCCAGGATTAAACATGAAATTTGGTGCATATTTGAGTTAGTGTAACACATGAGATATCCTGATGTCAACAGGTGGTGTTATAATACTAAGTGAATATTTTCCTTTAGATGTCTTCAGGTCAGCATTCTTATCAAACAGGTAATTTATTTAGTGTAAAATAAGTTAATTCCTGTTGCCAGCAGGTGCCACTATATTACTGAATATGGGCGTGGACGTGTTCAGGACAGGACTCAGTGTTATCAATCATGTAAAGTTTGGGTCAGATCATCATCAGACATTGTATGTCTAAGTTACAACAACTTCCTTTTTTATGGCAAAACATTGAAATCTATCAAAATAATGACCTCCTGTTGGGTTTCGGATTTTACTCCAAAATAATTTTTGTGTAGGTATTGGGACATGGTCGTGTCTACTGAAATTTGTAGATGTACGTGAAACTTCACTGAAAGTGTATAGGTGGCGCTATCCAGCGTTATCCAAATGGAAATGCATCAGATGTGATGCATCTGCAAAGTTTTTGAGCTGGGTTAGTCCCTCAGCAAATATCACAGTGACCAAAACCAAAAGGTGTGAGATGAGGTTTAACACCAGTTCTTGTAGATTTGATCATCGTTTTTTGGGGACATTCTCATACACGGTCTCTATCTTTGATTTCTGCAAGGAAAGACAAATCATTTAGGAACCTGCTGAAGTGGCAGTTTTAAAAGTTAGATCATAGTGTTTTGTTTAACCCTTTACCTGTCACCGTCTGCTCTGTGGGACGCCTAAGTTTACTTCACCATATTACAAATAAATGCTAATCATATCATGACAAACTACAGTCGTGGCCAAAAGTTTTGAGAATTACATAAATATTGGAAATTGGAAAAGTTGCTGCTTAAGTTTTTATAATAGCAATTTGCATATATTTTAAACATTTTATTAGAAAAAAAAAAAAAAAAAAAAAAAAGTAAAAAGAAAAAAAAAATTGACTTTGGCGTGCATATGCATATGTCTGATGAAATATGGTCACTGGCTTG
>JAHKKF010525498.1:0-18224 GCA_019740295.1 Labeo calbasu | reverse complement strand
AATTAACAGATTAACAGACATGCTTTTTATTTATTAAAATTTAATTTACCCATTGAAATAGAATTCAGAAAAATTAAAACGAAACAAAATAGATTTAGGTAAAAGTAAAATGGATTTCACAGGACCCTACACCTGGTTAGCACATGTGTTTGACTTCTTTAATTCATGTTCCTGGTCTGGAATGATTCATCAATGATGTAGTAAAGACATAAATGTTTGTTTAAAACAACAACTGGGAATCCACATAAAGAGACAAACTCTACTTGATCTGCCATTTGTGCTGTTTTGATTTTCAACATTTTCGCCGCTTTTGTCCTTCACTAACATTGCTAACAGAAACATTAATATATATATATATATATAAAGCATTTTCATTCTTTCACAGTGAGACAATCGCCACTGCATGCGTTTCTGTCTCAGTTTTAACTACAGTAACTACACTGTAGAAAATGATTTTATAAAGTTGTAAATAAAACAGAGATTACTGGAGGTTTTACAAAAAATTCTATTTCAGTATCTGTCCTTCAAAATTCAATGTGTTATTTGCCATTCATTTATTAGTAATTATTTGAGAAATTTATTAACAATTTCTAAGCAAAAAAAAATAATAATAAAGGTTATTATATGTGAAGATATAAGCATGGTTGTGGTACGTCATGTGGAGAAATATGTAGCAAATGATGTGAGGTTAGCATAAAAACTAAAAGTATCTGCACGCCTCTTTATATTACTACGTATAAAAATTATATGTAAAATCACCTACCTGTCATACAAATGAGTGACACAGATACATTTTCTTAATTATAAATAATAAAAGCTGCTATACTTTGAACCCAATAACTTATATTTTCAGTAACTCAAGAGCTGATGTCATTGATCTTGTAAACCCAGCTATTATTTCATTCTCAAGTGTTCGCCGTACCCATCTGGCAGCTTGTAAATACAACTTTGTTGTTTTCCCCAAAAAGCACACTTGATCAAGGGCAGATTTTTTTTATGGCAATTTAGAATTGCAAGATATAAAGTCAGAATTTTAAGGGGGAAAAGTCAGAATTGTTAGATAAAAAGTCAATTACCTTTTTAATTTTTTCATTGGCAGAAACAAAAAACAAGTGTGAAATGTACTGTGAGAATTCTGAAAAATATAAAAATCACAATTGTAAAATAAAAAGTTGGAAATACGAGATAAAAAGTCGCACTTCATTTTTTACATCTTTATATAAATAAAAAAAAATACAATTATATATATATAAAGATTTTAGACAACACAGCTGTCGCCGACACGTCAACTTCTGACTCAACCAATAACGCAAGTTTGAGGGCGGGGCCTCTGTTTGACTGACCAATGACAGACGGGAGGAGTGTTCGAGGGTCAGAAACCTGTCTGAAACAGTTATTGTTGTTGTTGCAAATTTGTTTATATTAAAATAAATAAATCACACAGTTCACCAAGCGACTAAATGTTTATCATGATTTACACAAACAAACATTAAACTACACTATAACCTGTTCGGCATACACTGCTTTTATTTCAACTAAACTACACTTGCTTTGTTATTTATATGTAATGTTCCCAAGGCGCAACATCCATATTTGGACGCACGTAACGTTATAAGTGTTGAAATACTATATAAATGGCTGTAGACGGTGAACATGGCGATCGCTACTGTAGTTACTGTATGTTACAGTCAAAACCAACAAAGGATCTTCACGCAGCGCGTATTTCAAGCCATGCGATGCAACAACACGAGTGACGACTAACTGATGTGGAGCCATATGTTAGTCTCTAACTAGTACTAGTTAATAGACGCCAGCTCGAGCTCATGGAGGCGCGGGAGTCTGTCAGCAGGATTTCCAGTCAACAAACTCACCGCGTCTGTGCTCGACTCAAAACAGAAACATCGAAAGCGATACAGACGCGAGTTACTGATCTCTCACCTTGCTGAAGCTGTGCTGCATCGAGTCTAAGTCATTCTCAGGCGTTTGTAATGTTTCTCGATGGACTCGGCGCTTCCTAACCGAAATGCCTCCCAAACCAACTGATCCGCCGCGCTCTGTGGCCACGTGACGTCACTCACCGTAACTGCTGCCTGTTCCTCCTGTTCGCGCTGTTTTTCTCCTGGACGAATGGCGTCGCGTTCCGAAATGCAGCGATGACTGACGCGACCCGTATTGAGCGCGTGTCTTATTTCAACGATCGCTCATCGAGTTCATCATTGACTTGGGCAGTTTAAATATACCACAATACATTGTTTAATGTCTCACAGTCTTCTACAGTTAAATCACATTAGATATCTCTTATCATTACTGAGTTAATATAGCACGTGAGGTCATTTTTGTTATGTTTCGCGGTGTCGGGCTAACTTTTAGGATAATACCTGGCATTTTATTAAAGGATAATCCATTTTTTTTAGATTGCTGTTTTTTCCTCTTCTTTACGCGAAATAATTCAAACAAAATATTTCTCTTTTGTAAAATCCCTTTACCAGGCTACATCCACTTCCTTAGCGCGGCATCGTCCTTCAGGAAGTGACGTCATCTATTGGAGGGAAAACGGCGCGGCGCTCAATAAGCCTTATCTATCGATTTAATGGGTTTTGTTATGTTTTGTGCTGTTAGTTAGTTTGTATCTCTAAAATATTAATCCAGTTTAATCAAATGACACAAATCAGTTTGATAAGTTCAACATTTCACTACACGGTTAACGGTATGAAGATGAACTTCAAGTCGTCAGGTAAGTTAAGATTCTTGTCGTTCAAATGACTAACGTAAGCTCTTTATGAATTGCTCATTTTCTTTTACTGTATAAATAATCAAGGTGTAAATGATGAACTTAAAGTTTATGATATTGACCAAAGCAGATTGCTGTTCAACTGATAAATCATAATACGTATCATAACACATTAATATGGCATCGTCCAAAATTTGCCTGTCATTGCATTTAATGACTTCCATTAATGACAGTGGTGACTAATGCTAAGTTATAGTTAATATTGTGGTGAAAAGTGTTGTTACCATGGCATATTTGTCTATAAGGGTGGTAATAATGCTGGACAACTATAATCATATTTTGTAATGATGTGAAGTCAAAAATCATTCTAAATAAATATATAAGCATGTTTGAAAAAATAAAATTATGTCAAAAGTTTGAATAATTAAGAGTTTGTAATCTTTGTTCCTTCTGTGTCACATGATCCTTCGGAAATCATTCTAATATGCTGATTTGCTGCATTTGTTTGATCAAAAATACTGTAAAAATTGTGAAATATTATTAGAATTCAAAATAGCTGTTTTCCGTGTGAATATCTGTTAAAGTGTAATTTATTTCTGTGATGCGCAGATGAATTTTCAGCATCATTACTCCAGTCTTCAGTGTCACGTGATCCTTCAGAAATCATTCTCATATGCTGAGTTGCTGCTCAGAAACATTTCTGATTATTATCAATGTTGAAAACAGTTGTGCTGCACAATATTTTTGCAGAAGCCATCACACATAATTTTTCAGGATTCACAGATGAATAGAAAGTTCAAAAGAACATTATTTATATGACAGAAATCTTTTGTACATGCCTTTACTGTCACTTTTGATTAATTTAATGCATCCCTGGTGAATAAGAATGTCTGTTTTCAACATTGCTAATAATCCTAAATGTTTGTTGTGCCATTTTAACAGATCTTCGCAGATTCTAATAATATTTCATAATTTTTACTGTATTTTGATTAAATAAATGCATGCTTGGTAAGCAGGAGAGACTTCTTTTATTAAATTATTCCAAACGTGTGACTAGTAATATGTACCAAGTCATGTGAGGTTGGTGTAAAAACCTTTGCACTTTTGTATTATTATGTATAACTTTGTAAAAACAGTTTTCCCAGTAGGTTTATTCTACCTGTCACAAAAATGTGTGACCTAGCTAAATGTTTTTAATTAAAAATAATGAAAGCTGCTCCGCTTGGAAGCCAATATTTATTGTCAGTCACCAAGTAAGAGGCCAAACTCCATGGAGAAATTAAGCCTGAGCTCCTGCTCGTCACGAGATGAAGGACACCAAAGCTCTAAGGCATCAATTACACCGTTCCCACATCTCCAACTTCTCCAGCTTTTCCTTAAGCTCCAATTAAGCAGGATGTCGTGACATCACAGATACTTTGATCCGCTGGAGCAGAAACGTCTCCAGATCAGGCAGAACGAGAGACCTGCTGCAGAACACGTCGACGGAGCGATGGAGGGCTCTTACGTGGATCTTCTGGCTCTGAGGGTCATCATCTCCATCGCCGGCATTGTGGGAAACACGATCCTGATGATCTCCATCCTTCAAATGGCTCGTCTGAAGTCCTTCGAAATCTTCCTTCTCGGACTGGCCGCGGCGAACCTGGGGGAGATCGCGATCGTGGACATATACGACATCTTGCTCTTACGTTCGTCTTACAGGATAAGCATGTGGACCTGCAAAGGACTGAAGTTCCTCACCATCTTCGCGGAGATCGGCAGCATCCTCTTCACGGTTCTCATCAGCATCTACCGCTATCAGAAACTGCGGGACGTCCACACGCGCGTCAACCTGCCCGTCTTCATGGACGGCCTGCGCTCGGCCCTGTTCCTCTCCGTGTTGTGCGGCGCGGTGGCTCTTCTCTTCAGTTTGCCCACGCTTGTCATTAACCTGGACTGGAGTGACCTGAACACCTCGTCCCCGGGCTGTCCGGTTGATTTCTTCCAGTGCTCGTTAGCGAGATGCCCGACTCGCAACCGCGTTTACAAGTACTCCTTCATTCTGGTGTGCAACCTGTTGCCGCTGCTCATAGTCACACTGACGAGCACCATGATCGTCAGGATTTTAATAATTCAGCAGAAAACGGTGAGGGCCCGACAGGCTCAGAGCGTAGCGACTACGACGACCCAACAGCGGCCCAGGAAATCGGCTTTCCAGCGCGGCACGCTGGCCATCCTGGCGGCCATGACGCTGTTCCAGGTCAACTGGACCGTCTATCTGGTGCTGCATCTGGCGTGTGACCCGCAAACCTTCCCTTTATGGTCGGAGGTGGAGTTCTTGATCACCACGTTTTACACCGCCATCAGCCCGTATGTTTATGGAATGGGCAACAACCTGTTCAACATAAAGCGCTTCATTAGTTCTAATCTAAGCTTCACTTAAATTGCTGGTTATGATATTTTATATTCTATTTAAATTGTTTTATGTTTATATTTAGTATAAAAATGTGATTTTTTTTTTTGTTTGTTTGTTTGTTTGTTTTTTGAGCATTGTGACTTTTATATGAAAGAACAACTACAAGAAAGCTTAATTGTTGATGTTCTAAAAAAAATAAAATCCTTTTTAGTTGAATTCTCCAGATTGAAGTTCTCTCATTTAAATAATGCATTTTAGTTTTTGAGATCTGTGAGTTTTTCATTTTATTTTATTTCAGTTAATGTTGATAAAAATGTGTTTTTATGGTTTTAGTAAACTACAATAACCCTGGTATGTACATTTATATATAAACATACATGCAAAGTGCTGTATTTAATGAGGAATTTAATAATGGCTGTTGAATATCATTGTTTTCCTTGTCGGTTTCCTTCTCGTTAAGCATATTATGTTGTGAACTTATCATTCTGTCAATCCAAAAAGTATGATCCAGATCCTTGATTTACACTGTAAAAAGTGCATGGTAACCTGTGATTGTCACCTTAAAGAGCAATTTTACCTGATTTAACTCATAAATGGTATAAATGAATGTGTTTAGGTTGATTTGATGATGCCAAAAATTCATTTCCACAGCTTAAATTTGTCACATTGCAAGAAATCTGAATTATTCTGCAATATAAATTCTTGGTAACCCTTTACAATAAGGTTCATTAATTAACATTAGTTAACTACATTAGTTAAAACGGGCTAAGAATGAGCAATGCAATGCTTTTACAGCATTTATTAATCTTAGTTCATGTTAATTTTAGCTCAAAAGTTGTGTTTGTTAACATTAGTTAATGCACTGTGAACTAACATTGACTAACAAGGAATAACTGTATTTTTATCAACTAACATTGACAAAGATGAATAAATAGTGTAATACATGTATTATTCATTGTTTGTTTATGTTAATACCTGAACTGTTGTTAATAAATGACACTTTATTGTAAAGTGTTACCTTGTTCTTGTTCTGATGTTTCTGTAGAAGGATAATAAACACTGATTTCTGTCATGGATAATGAGCTGTTTGATGTGTGTTGTGCTGTATTCTCATGACTCTATAAACGCTGACAGTCGCTGTTTCCTGCCGTGAGGAGTTGCGTTATCACTCTCATGTTTCAAAAGCTCAATTAAAGAATAATTCAGCCAAAAATGAAAACTGTCTTATCATTTACTTGCCCTTGTGTCTGTCAAATGTTTCATATTGAATCAGAACACTTGTTAACATGTGTTTTTATTTCTGTTTAGAGGATCTTCGTGTTTCACAGCCACCCTGATCTGAATGAGCGTCTGTGTTTCACTGAGGAGCCGTCGTGAGATTTGGAGCGACACGAGGGTGAGTACGTGAAGACTTAACAAGTACGTGTAGAGCATGCGATGGTGATGAACATGAGTGTGATGGTCTGCTCTTCATCTCATCAGGGCTGTTGTTATAGGTTGTTCTAGCGTGTGTGAGTGTTTGCCATCTGCTGTAGATTCATGTAGCACATCAGAGCTCACCAGTGTCGGTTTTGTTGGATGATTCTGGTGCTGTTTAAGGGAAGGAGCTGAAAGACTTGGTCAAGAGCAGCGTTCTCCTCTGGCTGTGCTTGAGTTGTAGCAAACTCATGAACTTACATGATGAATGTAGAATGGTGACAGAAAACATGTTCAATCTTCATCTGTTTTCTCATGATTGTGTGCGACTATTTAAAAATATTAAATAAGTAAATTCTCCTCAGTGTGTTAGAAGCAAACTTCGTTTTGTCAAATGTTTGGTTTGTGCATCTTTACTGTTAAAGGAGAAGTCCACTTCCAGAACAACAATTTACAAATAATGTAGTCACCCCCTTGTCATCCACGATGTTCATGTCTTTCTTTCTTCAGTCGTGTCTTTTGAGGAAAACATTTCAGCATTTTTCTCCATATAATGGACTGATACGGTGCCCCGATTTTGAGCTTTCAAAATGGAGTTTAAATGAGGCTTTAAACGATCACAAATGCGGTTGTAAACGATCCCAGCCGAGGAAGAAGGCTCTTATCCAGCAAAACCATCGGTTATTTTCATTAAAAAAAAAAATACAATTTAAATACTTTTTAATCTCAAACACTCGTCTTGTCTTTCTCTCCTTGAACTCTGTGTATTCTGGTTCAAGACAGTTAGGGTATGTCGAAACTTCAAAATCGTCCTATATCACTGTTTTACCTTTTTTGTTAAGGGTGTTTGATCTTCTTTGCGTGTTCACTTTGCAAAGACTGTCAGTACTTCTGCAGCGATGTAGGATGATTTTGAAATGATTTTTGAAGTTGAGGGTGAAAATACAATTGGAGTTTTTCGACATACCCGAACTGTCTTGAGTCAGAATACACAGAGTTCAGGAAGGGCGAGACAAGACGAGCTTTTGAGGTTAAAAAGTATTTTAAATTGTATATATTTTTAATGAAAATAACAGATTGTTTCGCTAGATAAGACCCTTCTTCCTCGGCTGGGATCGTTTACAACCGCATTTGTGATCGTCTGAAGCCGCATTTAAACTGACTTTGGGAAGTTCAAACTCGGGGCACCGTATCAGTCCATTATATGGAGAAAAATGCTGAAATGTTTCCCTCAAAAAACACAATTTCTTTACGACTGAAGAAAGAAAGACATGAACATCTTTAATATTGGTTGTATGTAAATACATTTTTGACTGGTCCTCATAGTGTCTTTTAGTCTTGAAGGTTTGTAAGTGCAGATTTTCTTTCTGACTGAAAGTGAAAGTGAGCGTGTGTGAGAGAGCGTTGATTTTTCTATGTTCTTACAGTCATATATGGAGATGTGTGTGACTGCTGTGGTTGAGCTTGACCTTAAACATCAACATTCAACACGACTAAATCGTCTTAACCAGTTTCACACCAAACCAAACTGAACGAGTCACTTCATCAGGAACGAAGGGCTCTTGTTGTTTTTATGAAACATCATCATCCATTTTGTCAAAGCAGCTGTACAGAAAATTGTGCCTTAGTGTTTTACAGCCGCCAGCGATCGCTGCCCAGCGAACAAAAATACGGGACGCTTAAGGACGCTTTGCTAACTTTCCCATGATGTTATGAAAACATAATTTCTAATTGTTCTCTGAATGTTCAAAACATCCAGTTTTTTAAAGGTTTTGCAAACATTTTTGTTGGCTGTACGAACATTAAATTTGATCATTTTGAAAACATTATGGGAACATTACGTTTAGATGTTCTTTGAATGTTCTGTGAATGACATTTTTAAAGTTAGGGTCCAACAGAAACATTTCTAAGTTTCACGAGCAATGTATAAATGCATGTTTGTGCAATACCAAAGACCAGATAACTCTAAATGAACATTCTATTAACATTACTGGAAAAACACTTGTTCGTAACTTTGAGAAAATCTTGATGAGTCATTACAAAATCCCCCAGATTCACATCAAGGAACTGAGACCAGAAGAAACCAGATGAGGCTGGACTCTTTTCACAGGAGACCGTAAGAAAATACCCAACAACCATCCCGTTACACATTTACTCATTCAGCAGACTGTTTTCTCCACAGAGACATACAGATGAGGAACATCAGATATAGATATATATACAGCATGCAAGCATTTATTTTTCTTTGCTTGGCAGTGGAATCTGGTATAATAGGCTAAAATAGTTGTTAATAAATAATTCATAAATTACTAATAAATGCATAATTACCCAACTTAAATTATATGCTCTAAATTAATTTTTTGCATTTTTTTTTCTCATACTGTACAAAGTGTCTGAAATGACCCAAATTGCATAAACATCTACTCCAAATGATACTAAAATAAAGTTTTTCATACAAAAATTGCCAATCTGGGACATTTATCTATCTAAAACACTCATGATATTTCAAATTCAGTCAAAATTTACAAGCACTGAATTGTCCACCTAAACAAAATAAGCTAGCTTCCCACAACAGTTCACTATGAAATTTATAATAAAAATAAATACTTTGAAGGCATAACTTAATATTCATTGTTTTTCTGAGGTCATACCACATGATATCCAAATGTGGTAACTACATACCATCCGTATGAGTAACAAACCGGCTTGACGCTTCATATGCTTCATACGTGATGCAAAGTCCTATCTTTGAATGGTTTTCAACATAAAAGTCCCAAAATGGTAAGGTGTGTTCGACTTAACGCAGCGCTGCGCAGCTCGATCAAATTCTGAGCAGCGACTGACTCAGCCGGTGCAGTTTCTCCAGAGCGGCTGCAGCAGCTCTGATGACGACACAGCTGTTTCACAATTGGCCAGATTCACCGCATGACAACGATCACGTGTGTTTTGGGTTTATTCTAACATCCTCAAGACCGATAGTGCTGACAAATCTGTGCTTTTTGAACATTAAAAGTGTTTTTACTGTAGTCGCAATGTTATGTTGAATCACATTTATCATAAAACACTGATAAAATACTTCATCTGTGATAGAGCATGAAAATACCACGAGAGCTTCACTAACGAGAGCAGAAAGTGTCCGTCTTGAACTCCGCCCACGGCTGCTCTCGGCTACTCTCGTTATTCGCCGTCTGTAGCCGTAGATGAAGTCGAACACACCTGTAGTTTCTTGATGGTCACACCACATGATATTTCATAAAATGGAAATCATCGGACAAAGTTTGTTTGTAAATTATGATGGAAATATAAATACAAATGCTTTGCAATTTTATACAGGATTACAAAACACTTTGGAAATCATGCCAAATCGTGCAGAAGATTCTTTTGAAAAAATGTAGGTTAATTTCAAAGACATTTTTAAAATAACAGTTATAACCCACGATACTTTGACACTTTGAATAAACAGAAAAATAACAAATAACTCATCTTGTTTGAAAAGTTAAAGTGGGTCCATACATAAGAGAGGTACTTATATTGCCATCTCATATATGCCATCTTTTCTCAAACTCAATTCCTGGAGGGCCACATCTCTGCAGAGTTTAGCTCCAACTCACACCTGCTTGGAAGTTTCTACTAATCCTGAAGACCTTGATGAGCTGGATCAGGTGTGTTTGATTAGGGTTGGAGCTGTGGCCCTCCAGGAATTAAGTTTGAGACCAATGATTTAAACTAATTTTTAACTGAATAAATGCAATCAGACAGAAGATGTATGCGTCACGTCATTGACCCATTAGATAAACAGAAACTTATTTTGTATGAGATTGATCATAATTAATCGTTTGACAGTTCTAAATTAAATTTATATATATGACATATATTGTCATTTTATGTAAAAAAATGTCTATAAAACTTATTGGAACAATTTCACATATAACATGTATATCTAACCTGTATAAATGTACATTTAGACATAAATACACATTTGGATGTCATGTACTGTATATGACATATCCATCCTAAAACCCATCAATGCGTGTTGATATTATATTAGTAAATATAAAAGATATACATGTATTTACAAAAATATAAATAAAAACGTGTATAACATACTACTATATAAACACACATACATTTACATATGCATATATATTTATACATTATATGTGTGTGTATGTATGTATATAGGCATATATACTTATACACTTTATATATATATATATATGTGTGTGTGTGTGTAAACATGCTGATTTTGGTATATGTTGTTTTACTGTAGTTGCATATATAAATAAAACGTATATTATTGTCATATGTGGTTGCTACATATAATCTCATACGTGTGAACATTATATATGGCTTTATAGGTAAATAAATGGCAATATCACTCTTGATATACAGGACAGTATATGTCATAAATGACATTTCCGTATGGGAAGCAGCCACAAGAACTTTTCTTGTAATGTAATGCAGTGACATTCACACATTTGTAAGTGCCTGAATACTTTAGACAGACACAGCAGTGATCTTAAGGTGCATGTCTCGTTCGTCACGGATGTTTTTATCATGTACGCCGAAAGCTTGCTTGAGTCATAAGGCGAGTTCATCCTGCCAATTATTGACACTTTGACGCCGAATATGATGCATATTGTAATGGCAATGAGCGTGATTTCCTGATTGGATGAGGAGGCAGTGAGGATCAGCATGTGTGAGTGTTATTGGTTCGCATGAAGTTCAGCGCAGAAGCAGGAAGAGAAACAGCAGCAGCAGCAGCAGACGAGCAGCTCCGAACAAACACCCCGCGGATCCTCGACGCTCCGTGCGTTTACTGGTGAGTGTTCGCGCACCGCACGGGAATAAACACGCAGCGCGTCTCTCGCGTTTAATCGCACGCTCCGCACTGCGCGAACGCGTTTGATCTTTGCACGCAAATCAAGGGCGCTTTAATTGCGTCGCGATGACGCGAGCCATAACTTGATAGCGCGCAGCAGAGCTCGTGTTTTAATGCCACCGATATTGTTGTTGTTGTTGTTGTTGAAGAAGGGCGTTATTCTGCTGTAGGATGACGTCAGGCCAGCGCACGTCGGCCTCTCGTGTTATCATAAACAACAAACACCGCGACAACGTTACGAACTAATAAGCGGCGTGACGTCACGACCGTAAAAAGTCACGGCAGGTTTCGCGTCGGACTTTAAATCCCCTCCGCTCGCGCTCACGTACGGAAGGTCGGGATTCACACGGACGTGAACTTATGTGTGACTCTTGATGTTTTTGATCACATTGGAGTGTTTCTGCGGGTCAGTTAAAGTGAAGATCTGTAGGTTCGAACCTGCGCGAATTCATATTCTTGCTGAATTCTGACAATTATGCTACTGCCATAGAAACATACGGCAAAATAGTGAGACTGGTTCATCCAGCAGAAGTGAATTGGAAAACACATTGTCAAACCTCAGAAAGAATCAACAAAACGTCATAACAGGTGTCCATCTGACTTGCGTTCGAGTCGTGTCGGAACGATTGTATTTTCCAGTTAAACTCACATGAACACCACAACAAATCCTTAATTATGAGTGGGGCAACTTTGAACTTTATTTACATTTTCTTTCTTTTTTTTCTGTACATAGTAGTGTAGAAATATGCGTTTGTTAATGCTGCTTTGTAACAATGTGAATTGTCTTGTGCAGATATGTGGACCTCAGGAAGATCAGCAAAGACTTTGTGGGAGCTAAACAATAATATTGTGAGAAGCACTATACAAATGAACCTGAATTGATGTAATAGAAATGACTTTCCAAACTAAGGGTGCGTCAGTAAGGAAGGGTCGCGAAGGGTCAATTATGACTTCCCAATTTCTACAGTAAATATAAACTTTCCAGGAGGACTTGACACAATGTACATCCCGAAACTTCCGAAGTCTTTGAAGACAAGTTCAGTTGTCACTGATGATCTTCCCCTCTGTTGAAGCTCTGAATCCTTATTCCATCTACCTGCATGCATAAAATAACATGCAGAGGAACGTGATATCTGCGCTCACTGCAAACTAATCAAGTCAAGCAGCTCTAAAAAGAGGACAATTGGAAACCGTCAATTTCTCAGTTAAAGGAGAAGTTCACTTCCAGAACAAAAATGTACAGATAATGTAGTCACCCCCTTGTCATCCAAGATGTTCATGTCTTTCTTTCTTTAGACATAAAGAAATCATGGTTTTTGAGGGAAAACATTTCAGCATTTTTCTCCATATAATGGACTGATACGGCGCCCCGATTTTGAACTTCCAAAATGCAGTTGCGGTTGTAAACGATCCCAGCCGAGGAAGAAGGGTCTTATCTTTGAAACCATCGTTCTATATCGCTGTTTTACCTTTTTTGTATGATCTTTTTTGCATGTTCACTTTGCAAACACTGCGTCGGTTCTTCTGCAGCGATGTAGGATGATTTTTAAATGATTTTTTGAAGTTGATGGAGAAAATACGATTGGAGTTTTTCGACATACCCGAACTGTCAGAGTTCAGGGAGAGAAAGACAAGACAAGCGTTTGAGATTAAAAAGTACATAAATTGTATTATTTTTATGAAAATGACCGATCATTTCGCTAGATAAGACCCTTCTTCCTCGGCTGGGATCGTTTACAACCACATTTGTGATCGTTTGAAGCCGCATTGAAGCTGCATTTTGGAAGTTCAAAATCGGGCACCGTATCAGTCCATTATATGGAGAAAAATCCTGAAATGTTTTCCTCAAAAACCATGATTTCATTATGACTGAAGAAAGAAAGACATGAGCATCTTGGATGACAAGGAGGTGAGTACATTATCTGTGAATTGTTGTTCTGGAAGTGAACTTCTTTAAAGTCAGAGTTAAAGTAATGTCATTGTCCAGCTCAGTTCAGTTCAGTTCAGTTCCAATAGTGTCTGTGCTATCAGAGTTTCTCATATAGTTTTTCCGCTGAGAAAATAATAGTAAACAAGTTTGGAATGACATGAGAGTCTGTATACGATGACAGAACTACATTGTTTTTCAGGGTGAGCTGTTCTTTAAATGTTAGTGCTGTGTGACATTATTGAAGCACAAGTAGCTGGAGAAATATAATGTGAAGATTCATTATACATATTGTTTAGTCCACAGAAATTGATGTTTGAATGTAATCAGTTTCTGTGGGTCTTAAAAAGTTCTAATTCCACAAATTAGGGGTTAAAAGGTCGTAAAGCAGAGCAGAAACTCTTAAATTCATGACATCATGTAGTGCAAAACATGAATATCAATCCTCAGTATTTCTGTCTTGTTTTCCAGTACAAGTATCTAAATGTCCTTACATCAAATTACATTTACTGGAGATGCAAAATGAAGATATGAAGTCTTGTTTTCTGAGCCCACTGGCTGATATTTGTTCTCGTTTCAGTCATAAACTCACTTAATATTTGATCTATTTCTCAAAAAAACAAAACGTCATAACATTTTGCATCTCCAGTAAATCTCCTGCATCTTGATTTAAGGATCTTTCGATATCTGAAGAACAGCACTTCTTTTGCAGTTCTTTTCCATATGAAGTGGTTGAGAGCAGAGGTGTTCAAGCTATAAATACTATTTTATACAAGACATTTATTTAGAGACCATAACGGTTGTGTTCTGTTAAATTTATTCCTTCCTTCCTTCCATGGTCTTAAGACATGTTACATTTACTTTCTGTAAACCTAAAGAAACCGTGTTCTTAACTAAAAGCAGGGATTCCTTTCTTCTTCATGAGTATTTTAATATTAATGTTAGATCCTCTTTATCCCATAGGTCTTTTCAGGAAGCATGTGATGACCCATGCTCGGAGAAAAGCTTCCCTCGGCCAGTATCATGGCGAGGGGCGGGACCACGTAGAGGGCTGGTCACATGGTGAAACTGTGGGCGGAGCCTGGCCTGCGCATTCATTCCGAGAGGGCAAGACCAAGAAAGGCATGGCGAAGAAAGCCAAGACCAGTGGTCAGGAGAGTCAGTGTTTGGCAAAACATTCAATGAAAATGGATGAAAGTACAAGCAAGAAAGGAAAGTCCAATGTCACGAGCGAACGCCATCGGAAGCTCTACCCGTTGCGAGGAAGGGGCGTCACTTCGGACAACGAGCCCTTGAGTTGTCACGTTCTGCTCACTCGCCTAGATGACGAGACCAAGATGTGTGAGGTGGATCCCAACAGAGTTGCAGGCCGCAAAAAGATACCAAAACCCTGCAAGAAAGCAGGAAAAAGCCTCAAAACCAAACCAGAGGCCACCTTCGATAAACCTTCAGCTCAGGAGCCACGTAAACGTAGACTAGCCTCGCTCAACGCCGAGGCGCTCAACAGTCTGCTGCTGGAGAAAACCGACGGACCGTCAGGTGCCAAACTCGTGAAGAAACAAGCCGAAGGTTCGTCCGCTACAGAACAAACGAAGACCTGCTCGAAGAGAGCCGAGAAGTCCGAGACGTGCCAAAATCCCAAGCGGACGAAGAAGGACAAGACGGACGAGGCCGAAGCGAGTTTGTACGCTCCCACTCCCCGACGCTTGGCTGGACTCAACGCCGCGGCGCTGCTCAAGCTCACCAGCTCCACCGCCGCAAACAAGCAGAGGATCAAAACGGACAATAAGAGCGTCTGCGCGTCAGGGAAGCACGCGGTCCGCTGCAAACCCAAAGCGCAGACGTCCAAGAAGCACAGCTGGACGCAGCCGGAACAGGAAGGTGCCTGCGAAGTGTGCAAAAGCAGGAGCTTGGAGTCAAAACGGACTCCAGACAGTCACCGCTTGACTAAGCCAGGATACCACAGCATGCTGGGATATCGTCCTGTGAAGCTGGTGAAGGAGGAGCAGGTGGAAGCGGAGCTGAGTCCGTACTACTGCTGTCCGCCGGAGGGTTCGGTGGAGTATTGTCACCGGCTAGCGCTCTTCCTCGGCCAGAAGGCGTACGGGGAGAACGAGGAGCACCCGGTGGCGTCGGTCAAGCACGAGTGTCTGGTTCCGGCGCATCCGGCCCTCACGCTCAGCGCTCATCCCTGCCTGTGCGCGGAACCGTGCTACTCCAGTTACTACGTCCACATCGCCCATCCCGGGACGGCGAGTCTGAGCGCTCCGCCGCTGCCCTGCACGCACAGCCCCTTCTGCCCGCGCGGCCTTTCCGGGTCCAAACTGCTGGCCTCCTCAGGAATCCCGCACCCGGCCTTCTGCGGGTCGGTCGGGTCGCCCTGCTGCCGCGAGGCCTGTCGGGTCGGCGGATACGCCTTCAGCGCCGTGCAGCCGGTCGCCAGCAGGACGTGCTCGTTCTCCGGCAACTGCTCCAACTGCAGCCATCCAATCAAAACAGGTGATGACGAAGACTCTTTGATGTTGCACGATATCACCAGTGTAACGTTACGACTGATGCTCGAACTAGTGATTTCTAGTATATATGTAATCATTAGGGGTGTAACTCTCCAGAGCCTTTCTACGAAGTTAGGGCAGGGCTTTACACTTACTTTTCTATTTAGGAGCACTTGTGCTCCTAACTTAAATTTTAGGAGCACAGTCAAAGTTCATGAATTCATGTTGAGATTAATGTTTTAAATATAACATTCTGAATAAGGAAATATTGAATATTTTGTATATTTTATAACTGAAAAGAGACTTTAAAAGTGAAACTAAAACTGCCAGTAGGTGGCGGCAAGTCACTGATTTAATTACTGAATCATTCATTCATTCGATTCGTTCGAATGGCTGATTCATTCAGGAATAAAGCAAGTCTTTATGAATGGGAAATTGAATCATTGACTTACTAGATTTGTTTAAAAACACACGTTCATTCATAAAGGAAACAGCGCTGTGTGTGAATGGAGATGTGCAGCGACTCAGTTGTGACTTGTTTCAAACTATTTTTGATGATGAAATAGAGCAAAATCAGACAATAGTGTCATAGTCAGACAATGTAAGTCACTTCATATTAACTTCTTGTTTATTTGACTGTTGATTGTGCTGTTTTAGAAGAGGAGCATAGTTGCACGCTCCTCGTTCCACCGGCTCTGCCGCTTTCCGGATGTCCCAGCGTGCCTCGAGTGAACCCGTCCTCCCCGGTCGTCCCGCGTCTTCTGTCCACGATGTCCGACCGCAGGCAGGCAGAAGTCAGACTTAAGGTGGGCAAAGAATGCCCTCAAAACACCAAGCCATCGAACGGCTCGCTCACGATGGGCCACAGCAGATCGTCCCGCAAACAACCGACGACGAGTCCAGCAAGTGCCAAACATCAGAAGAAGAAGGGGAGCCGGCGGCAGGCCACGAACGGGTGGCGTCCGGTCGGAGTCCCTACGGAGAAGGAGGTGTTTATCGCGGTGAGTGATTGAATCGTTGTTCAGATCTGAAGGTGATGACGCATCAGTTTCATCTGTAATGGCTGTGCTTGTGCAGGGCGATGACGAGACGGTTCTTCGTCAGTGTTATGAAGGAGTGGAGCGGGACGGAGAGGTGATCAGGGTACGAGACACGGTGCTCTTACGATCCGGACCTCGCAAGAAATCCCTGCCGTACGTGGCCAAGATCTCAGCGCTGTGGGAAGACCCTAGAACAGGTGAAAAAGACGAAGAGTTATCATTTATCACCTCGCAAATCATGCGCATAAGCAAATACAGGCTGTTTTTAAAAACTAAAAACTGCAGACTGTGAAGTGATGTGAAGTCCAGCTCTGTTCTGTGAACTGGCTCTTTTGGACAGTTCCAGTTCCATGTCGTCATGTATATGCTTTTACTAAAATACCCAATAATGATGTGAAATACAGGTCTTGATCAACTCGCCTTGTTACAGAAATTTGAGTTTTAATTGTGTAACTTGTAAATCTGTGCTGATTTGAGTCATGAGCTGTTCCAGAGGGTTCAGTCTGAATCGGTGAACTGGTTCATCCAGTTGACTAAAAAGAATCAATTTAAAGAATGATTCAGACATCACTAATCTATTCACCTGTAGTGTAGTCGTTAGTGATCTTTTTTTGTCTGCTTTATTGGACACTGACAAAAGACAAGAAACCTTTTCTTTAATACAAGTGTCTAGTTTTCTGTTATGTGACTCAGCATGAATGTGTTCATTTGCGTGTCTTGTGTTCATTAACACCTTCGCTGCCGTTCTCCGTTACCCTGCTTGATGTTTAACCCGCTATTGGTGTTTGTGTGAATGCACACAAGATTGATCCTCATTCTTCTTATCAGTTGTTTATGAGAGAATCCTGAGCTGTTTTCTGGCTCATCATGAGCTGTCACTCAAAAAATATTATTCTGCTTGTTCAGTTTCTTCAATTAAATGAGCTGAAGCATCAAAACTCTTGAAATTTTTCTTCAGATGAGATCCTCAGTTCATTCATCATGTGTGTGACGTGATCTGATCCGTTTTGTTTTTAGGAGAGCTGATGATGAGTCTGTTTTGGTACTATCGACCTGAGCACACGCAGGGCGGCAGAGATCCCAGCATGCACTGTGAGGTGAGCCGCTGCTGTTTTTACTGCTGTTCACGTGCAGGGTTAGTGATCTGAACACACTTCAGTCCTGCGGTGTAGGGGAGAGTTAATTTTAAAAGTAATGTGTTACAATGTTACTCCTTAAAGTCACTAATTGTGTCACCTGGTTACTGTTTATAGAAAGTAATGCGTTACATTACTTCTGCTTGAATTTTTCATATCTGGCCTGTGCTTCCTGTTTCTTTTTAATATAAAAAAGCAGGGT